>CAMPDV010002576.1:0-63082 GCA_946699065.1 Loxodes magnus | reverse complement strand
AGAAATGATGTAGAGAATAGGAAATATATAAAATGATATGATAAATGATGGTTGATCGATAAGATTGATAACGGTCGTAGTTTAAGAAAAAGTTATCGTGTATTTTTAGGAATATGTTTATGTGTAAAATTTGTAAATGTGAAATTTTGGGAGTAGAAATGATGTAGAGAATAGGAAATGTGTAAAATGTGATTATAAATGATGGTGGATGTATTGAATAGAAAAAGGAGAATGTTTAAGAAAAAGTTTGGGTGTAAAAAAAGATTTGTGGAGTATGTAAAAAAATAGGGTATGTTTGACTTATAAAAAAGTGAGTATAAAATGATAAAAATGAAAATGAATATAAAAAATAGTGGGTGATAAGAAGATGGTATTAGAATATAAATGTATATTTGATGAAAATAAGAAAAGGTAGTGAAAAGTGTATATAGGAAATAAATAGAGGATTAACGTTTTTAACTTTTAAATATTTTTTTTTTTTTGTTCATATTTTTTTTAACTTTTATGCAAAATTTTAGTATTATTCATTCTTTTTCACTTATACTTATTATTTAATTTATTATTATTTTTTGGCAGGTTTTATTTTTACTTGTCTTATAGTTTTTTTGCTTCTTACCTTTTCAATCGATTTCTAAAATTTTTTCTTACTTGTATATTTAAATTTTTTTTTTATAATTATTTTTCAATATTTGCATATCTAACTTTCGGTCTTCTTATTTTATTTGCCATTTTTTTATTTTTCTCGTATTTTGATTCTTTTTTTTTCCTATGAATTTAAAAGTTTTTTTTAATTCATTGTTGTTTTTTAATTTTATAAACATTATTTTACTGGACTTTTTAAAGTTTTTTGGCATTCAAATTATTTTTTCCTTCATAATTTCCTGTCTAAAATACCTTTACTTTGTATTCGACTTGATTTTAGCTTGATTGTTTGCAACTACTAGTTTTTTTTAAATCAATTTTTTATTTTCATGTCTTATAATATTTAAAAAGTGTAGTTTAATTTATAACCAACTATTTTTATTTTATTAAGGTTTTTCTTATTTAAATGATTAAAAATTCTTTTTAGATTTATTTAATTCTTTGAATGTCTTTATTTTAATACTTTTAAATTTAAGTTTTTTCAATGTGTTTTTTTAAAAATCTTTTTGAAAATAAGAATGAAACGCGGTCTATTTACTAAATTTAAATTTTCAAATTACATATTTAAGCGAAAGTTAATTTATTAATAAATGTATAGATTGACAAAAAGTTAGTAGAATGAGATTTCTTAGTTCTTGAGTATATAGAAGGAGAAAGAGCTGTTTATGAGTTACTTTTAGAAAGAAAACTTTTCAAATCAGGAATAATTTTAGACATTTGAAGAATTTTTGATTTAAATTTTTCAAAGGAAAGCTTAAAAAGAGATTGCAAATTTAGATTTAACTGAAAGCGGAATAATCATTTTTTTATTAAGTTCAAAATACAATAATTAAATAATAGCAATGTTTAATAATCAGATAAAAGATTTCAAAAAATACTGTGAGTTAAATACAGTATATATTTTAAAGATTTGCATGATTCTAAGAATATCAAATGAAGATGAAGAGAAAAAAATATTTAAAATGTTTATAAATAAAATGATACGTTACGTTAATGTGAATTTTGTTTTTTAAGAACTTTGAGATTGATGCTAAAAGAGTAAACATAAATAAAGAACATTTTCTTGAATTTTTAAATAATCATTTTAAGCACTTGAATCTAAGAAGGATTTCGAATGGTTCATCGAATATACAAAGACATTTTAAAAAGAAAAAAATAAAATGTTGTTAAGACGATCTAACCGAATAATTAAAGAATTATAATGCCGATATTAAATTCTTACCAATTCTGAAAGCTAAACATTTTAAATAGATCTAGTAAATTCAAATTAAGAAAATAGGATTTAAGAAAAAAAATCATAAAATTTCAAATAACTTGAAAATAAATAAAAATCTTAATAGGCTTAATAAGAAAAAGAAGAAAATTTAAAAATAAACTTATCAAATTCATAGAACAAAACAAGTTATAAATATCTTTAGAAAGCAACAGAATTATAGTAAAGTGATTCGGATTTAAGCCTTGATGAAGAAGAAGAAAAATGATGAGAAAACTATGTGATAGAATATAATCTTAAGAAACAAAAAGAACTAAAATAAGAACAAATTGATAAATAAGAAGAAAACTCTATAAAGAATTCTTAAGATCCAGATCCCTTTATTGAATAAAATTTAAAGACAGTTGAAAGTTTGATATAAAATATTAAGACTATAAGCGAACATCTGGAAGAAATACAAAAAAGTTTGTAACATTAAAAAAAAAAGCAAAGCCAAAAAAGAAAATTAGAACAAAGTTAATTATAAAGTTTATAAAAATCAAAAAAATTTAAAGAAGATTTTGAAATCCAATAAGTAGATCAATAGGGGATAATCAAAAATTTTAGATTGCCTGAATCAAGTATGAAGTTGTAATAGAAAAGGGAATAACTTTAAAAAATTTTACTTTTTTATTAAAATTAAAAAAATAATTTAAAAAAATTATCTGCATATTTTAAAATACAAAGTATTGTTTAAAGAATTTGCAAACTTTTTCATGTAAAAACTATTTTATTTATCAATATATTTGCTTATAAATTAAGGTATAATTTACATATAAATTGCTAAATAGCTAAAAGTTTTAAAATTCAAATCAAGTATTTCACATACTTGCATATGATTTTAAGTGAAAAGAAAGACTTTAATTTATAAGTAAGCTTTTTTATGCTTTTAAGGTTTTTTTTGATTAAATAAATATTTGAAATAAACAAGACAAAAATTAATTTCAAATAAAATTTTTAAATAGTTTAACTGCTAAATATAAAATTTTTTTAAGGACAAAGTTATAAAAATATTATTGAGCTTAATGTTACGATAAAGTATATATTTTCGATAATTTAAATTGTAATATAAGTAAATTTGAAATACAGAATTTTTTATTATAAAGCGTAAGTTAAATTTTTTAAAATAATTACAAAGTTTATCCTTGTTTTTTTCATATTTGGTTTACTCAAAGCAAATCTGAATAATTATAAACTCACCTCTTTTAGCTTTCTTTAGAATTTAATTAGATGGTTGTTATGATTTTCTTTTTAAATTATTTGTCATTATTTATCTAATTGCGTCAATTTTTTAAAATTTTATGGAATTTTATAGAATTTATTGAGATTTTTCATAAATTAAAATTACTACTTAGATTTTATCTTTTTCTTACATCTCTTCGAAACTTACATTTTTAATTTTATGGTGATCGTTTATTTTAAAGAAAAAATTATTTTAACCGATAATATAAGAATAGTTATGTCCTGCATTTAAAGTTTCTCCTTCATGATAAACTGTTGCTTTCAGTTTATATTCATTTGGTTAAACTGATATTTAATTTTATTATCTTTAATCTAATTTTGCTAGGTTTGTTAAATCAAGAAATTAATTATATTAAATTTTGTTTTAAATTTTTTATTAATTTTACTCTATTTGCTTTGTTCTATAAATAGTTATTATAATATATTCTCCTACTTATAACAATTTTGTTGCTTGTATAGCATTATTTGTTTATTAATTATGCTAAAAGTTTAAATTATCACATTTTCAATTTTAATCACTCTTTAAATCCTTAGCTTATTATTCAAAATCGATTAAATTTTTTAAAGTTATATCTTGATCATTTATATTATTTTCGCAAATATATTCTATTGTTGGTAAATTTCAAAAATAAGAAGAATATATAATATTTTAACTTTAGTTGCATTATTAACATTAAGTAGTATTTAAAAAAAGTAATGCAAATTAATCAATCATAGGACTATTTATTTCTTTTTTATAATTTTCTCAATCTTAAACATATTAAAAAATTGTTATTTCTAGAATTTGTTAATTATCAAATTAAATATCTTAATATTTTAAAAATAAGTTAAGCGTCTCTCCAAAAGACAAACTTAATTATTTAAAGATGAAAAAAATTGCTTCTTATTAATCTTATTATTATTCTGAATTAAAATCTTAACATGCATTACATATTCATTATTTTAAGTTGGATAAGAATCATATTTTTACATTTTCTAATCTAAAACATTCTAAAATTAATTAAAAAATTTCTGACTAATTTATATTTTAGAATTATAAGAATCTGGTTTTAAATTTATCTAAATTGTATAGAATTGCGATAAACGAATTTAATCAGCATCAATAATTTGTATTATAAAATCTTATAAATTAATTTTCTAGATTATCAAGTTATTATTATTATTGTTAGTTTATTTTTTTATTTACTTTATTATATTCTTCTGAATAAGTTTCATATTTTTTATTAACATCTTAAAAATTATTATTTTATATAGATTTTTATCTTTTCAAAAATTAGTTTTGTTTTACAAGTGCTTCTTAAACAATTTCAGTTTCTATATTCAAATTTTAGGATTATTAACTTTTTAAGAAGCTTTATCTTAAATTTTATTGACTTTGGTTAAAGTCTTAAAAGAAATCTATTTTATCTTCCTTTTCTTTCTTTTATTTCTTTTTTTAATTTAAATAATCTTCTAAATTTATTAGTTATTTCTTTAACTCCTATTTAATTAAAAAGCAATCATCGTTGTTTTCATAAGTTATTGTAGTTTTTTTATATTAACTTACCTATTTTTACTAATTTATATAATCATTAGACTATGTAAAGTTGTTTATTATTCCATAATTATAGAAAAATTTACTATTTTTAAAGTTTTAATATTCTTAAATTTGTATTTATTGAATTATTTCTTCAAAGTTATTTTTTAATTTCTCATATTAATTTCTTAATAAATTTTCAAATTAAATTCTCTAATCAAAGTTTTTCGTATTTTTTATACTCAAAAGTCTTTTAAATGTAAATTATTTTAATTGTAAAAGCTATTTGTTTTTAACTCTTGAAATAGCTACGTATGTTTAGCCTGTACTAAACTCTTTATTTCCAATATCAATGAAACATTTTTTTTCAATGGTAGTTCCTTAACATTTATAAATAGTTTATGCATAACATAATATTAAAGGAAATTATTTTCTATGATATTAAATTTCATCGAGCATAAAGCTATGTTTAACAGGAAATATTGGTACTAAATTATTAAATTTTTTATTTTTGTTTTTAAATTTAGTTAATTATTTTAATGATGTGCCTTTATAATTTTCAAATTCTATTAAAAGACATAATGGTAATTAATGTTAAAACTAATTCTTGTCTTATCAAATTATATCTCGTATGAATCCTGTGGCTCCATTTATTAATCCAGATTTAGTATTTATATTTTCAGTTAGCATAATTCAAGAATTAATACTTAAAAATAAATATTTTTCAAGTCCTTGTAATAAATTTTAATAATTCATTTAAATTTTTCCTATATCTTCAGATTTGATACAAAAAATTGGTTTATTTAAACTTTATAATATTTTTAAATTATGAGACTATGTTTCCTTTCTCATACTAAAAACACAAGTTTGATTTTAAAATTCTTCTAAATTACTTATTTGCTAAAAACTTTCTTATAAATAGTTATATAAATCTTTATCAATTTCACCATTTCTTATCTTATTAAGATTTGTTATAAAAAATGAATCCTTTTATCGCAATTATTATTCCAGAAATACTACAGCATTTAATTTTTTAAATGTAATGAATCCTTCTATATCTTTTTGTTTATTTTTTTCATTTTATTATATTGAGAATATTGACTTACCTTTTACTGGAGGTAACTGAGCAAAATCCCCGACAAAAATTATATTAAAACCTCCATAATCTTTTTCATTTTCATTTATTTATTATAGTCTTTTTTCAATTTAAAATCATTATTAAGTACTGAGCATGCTTATTTCATCTATTATTATTCAATTTATATTTCTTAATTAATTTTATTTTTCTTTAATTACTTTTTATGTTAAATCTTTAAATTTAGAAGTTATTGGCAGATTAAGTAAAGAGTATACAGTAACTCCGTCAATTGCTTTTGCAGCTTTACCAGTTGTTGCACATTTTATTAGTTCATTTTTCATTAAAATTTATTCTATTTGTTTAATTAAAAATGATTTTCCAGTACCAGCGGATCCTAGTAATAATAATTTACATTAAATTTTATTCTATATGCATTTTTAAATATATTATATAGTGAGCTATTAACTTTCTGATAATTATATAATGTCTTCTACTATAAATTGAGTTAATTTTTATTATTTATTTTTCTATTTTTAAATTCAATTTTATTTTTTAAGCATTTTTTAGTAATCATATTATGTTTTTTACTCATTTACTTCTTTTGATAATTTCAAACCAAAATTTTAAAATTCAGAACATATTAAAAAATTTTATAACTTTTCTTCATCCATCAAATCTATTTTTTAATAGGTATTTTCTTCTATTTTCTAACAAATATTATTAAATGTTTTTTATACAAAATTTTAATATTATGTTTAAAATAGGTATGGATAATTGAACTTAAATTTTTAAAACTACTGACTATTTTCGTATTAACTTCATAATTAAATTTTTTATTCTTGAGTTAAATTATTATTTTCATATAAGTTTTAACAATCTTGTAGTTTTCAAGCTTTAAATAATAATATATTTCTTTAAGCTATTTAACTTTAAGTATGTTAATCATTATTATTTTCTTAAATATATGGCATAGGTAACACTATTATTTTATCAAAATTTTTTTTTCTTTATACTATTTTTTTATTTTTAATTTAAAAGTTTATGCAAAACTCGTAACATGTCATTTGTTCTAAACTTGCAAATTTTTAAGAATTTTTAAATTAAGTTGGTATATATTAAGTTTACATTCTTTAAGCATAGTAATCGATAATTGTTTTTCTTAAAATCAAAGAATTATTATTGCTTTAATTATAATCATTTGCAGTTTAATTATTGTTTAATTTCATGTATTTTCTTCATTTTTTTAAATTAATCTATTTTATGTTTTCTCAATTTAATTTTATTATTTAGTGGGAACAACCATAATGCTTACGTTTGTCTAAATTTCGCATTATTTCGGGAATACTATAATCTTTTTACTCACTTTAGTTAATTAAATTTTATTTAAAAATTTATTACAAGTTTTAATTTTCTTTTAATTAAATATTAATAAATAGCTATTATCATGTTTCTGTTATTTTTGTTTCTTTATTAAACTTAAATAAATATTATTCTATTTAATTTTCTTATAAAATTAATTAAACGTTACAATTAGCTCTTCAAAATTACAACAAAGGTCTTAAAAAAGGTAATATATTTTTTTAATTACTTTTTGTTAAAAAATATATATTATATTTACTACTAAATTTTTTGTTTTTATTTGTATTAACTTCAATTACTAATTCAGTTTTTTTATTATTTTTTAATGGAACTCTTCATTTACATTTTTATTTTTCTTCTTTATTTTTCAAACATTTATCATTGCATTTATGTTTCTAAACAAATTATAAAATATTAAATAAATCTTAATCTCTATTTTAAACTTAAACATTATTAAATTATTCTATGCAAGGATTTATTTTTTTAATACTTTTATAATTTTTTTTCATTTTAATTGGTACTTCAGAATCAAATAAAAAGTCATAGAAATTTTCTAGCTTTAATTTAGCTATATCCTTTTTCTTTATTAATTCTTTTAAATTATTAATATGCTGATCTTCTTCTTTACTCAAATGTTTTTATTAAATTTTTATTAAATTATTTATTTCGAATTATTTTAAGCAAATTTCAGCTTCTTTTCCTTAAATAACAAATTAGGTTTATTCAAAACAATCTAAGCAGTTTTTTAATTTTATTAATAAATGAATATGTTCTGGTGTTCTATTCTGTTATTCAAATTTAAATCAAAACCAATCTATTTCGAATCATTATTATAAGGTATTTAAAATTAATTATACTAAAATATCAAAATACCTACTAACTAAATGCGGATTATTTTAAGTTAATTAAAATCTTTATTTTTTAGTAAGTGATTCTTATTAAGATTTATTTAAACTAAAAACATTTTTAAATAGAAACGGTTATCATAAATTAGCATATGTTAAAGTTATAAATAAAGTTGGAGGTCCTTTTACTTTTTACAATTACATCAATTCGATATTTTTTGTTTTTCAGAAATTTTTACTTCCTAAAATTTTATTTTTGTAACTAAAAATTTCATTCGAATATTTTTGAAAATCTTATTTTAATAATTATTTAAGTTATTCCAATGTAAAATTTTAATTTAATTATTATGTTTTAATATACAAGCTTAATTGTTTTTCGATCATTCAGTTATGTTTAAAATTAAATACAAATTACAAAAATCTATAATTTTAAGCAAATTTAAATCTAAATGTATTTTTATTCTTTTTTTCGAAATTATATCAAATTAAATGATTAAAAGCCTCTAAATAATCAACTTCTATTAATCTATTTTAACTTGTTGGGTCTCCTAATCCTTATGGAAATAGAAAAGGAAATAACATTGTTGCTATATTTTATGTTGAAAAAATTGCTTATGAATTTTTAAAATTTAATTATTCTTATTCAGATAAAAAACTTTATTTGATTTTTTATAAATTTTTCAATCCAACTTGATTAATAATTGTTGATTTAACTGCAAATTAATCGAAATTTACACCGTTTTCTTTATGAGTTGATTATTTTATTTTATTCTCTTAAATGGAATGCACTAAATTTTAATAAATTTGATTATTTTTTTCTGTTAAAATAATATTTTATGAACTTTAGTTATTTTTAATCTCTTAATTTTTTTCTATTTTTTCTTTTTTCTCGTTAATATTTTAAGCTGATTCATTTTTTTTATCTGATACTATTTGTTTTTATTTCAAATAGTTATATTTAGTCTTAAAATTTTAATAAAATTCTAAATCTATTTAATTTTTTTGAATCTTTGAAATTTTAATATCTTCTTTTTGTTCTTAAAAATCTTAATATTACTTTATTAATTATTAAATTTCTTCATAATCTTATTATTCATTTAAAAAAATACATTAACCTAAAATTTACTAATTATTAATTTTTAAAAGATTTATAAATTTCTAATTAAAAACGCAATCTTAAAATGCTTTATTATTTTTTATTAATCATTAGCTTCATTATTCTAATTTTTTTCAACAGATATCCCCTTTAAAAGCTTATTAATTTTTTCCGACAATAATCTATAAAATTTCTACTTCTTCTAAATTACGTGGCAAATTTTTTGATAAGATAAATAAATTTTTATTAATTGTTAAAATTTGCCCATTATTTTATTATCTTAAATTATCTTAAAAAATTATTTGCAATTATGCATCGCTTCTAGCAATTAATAATTGCTCAATTTCATTTAAATCACCTAGTTCTAAAAATATTTCATTAGGTGTCATATTGTTTTCATTTCCAAATCTAAAAAAGAAAATTTATTGACATTTTATATTAGAACACTTTTTAAATTAATTATCAAAATTTCAAATCATTTTTGCTTTACATAATTTGCATTTTTTATTTTTAAATTCTTTTTAACATCGTAAGCAAAATTAATTTTCAATATTTCTATCTTTTATTTGAGTTTCTTCACAACCCAGACATTTATAAATATTTACATTTTCTAAAGCACGAGTAAAATATTAAAATCCAGAAGCATATAAATTCATGTCGTCAAATTTTTTCATTCTAAACTTGAAAAAATTATTAGTAATTTATCTTTAATTCATTTAAAACATTTTTAGCCAACTCATCTAATTACTCTGTTGTTTAAATATTTTTTTAATTAAAAACTATTGGCTCATTTGAATTTGTCTATTTGAGTTATATTTTTACTTTTTAGAGCTATTAGATTTATTAAAAATTTTTATAAGTTTACTCATCAATAACTTAAGTCTACCTAATTTTATTCTAAAAATCGTTTTAGATTCTTTCTTAAATTTAATTTCAAATTTATATATTCTTTTAAAAGTTTTTTTAATCCAAAAGAACTTATTTTTTTTTATAAAAAATACTTCTATTAATATTTTCTTTTTTCTTATTTTTATAATAATAAATTGATCTATAATTTTTTTTAACTATATTGCATTTAACAGTTTTAGATCGTTTAATCTTTTTTTTTTAAATCTTATAATTTTCTTATTAACTTGTTGTTCTTTAAATATTCTAAAGTTTAGAAAAAGCTAGAATCTTATCAGTTTTTAATATCTATTATTAAAATATGTTTTCTCTTTCAGATAAATCAAGAAAGACATTAGCTTCATTAGGAGCGTCATTCAAAATACTCGTTGATTCGAGTGAGTTTAAAATGGTTTAATCTTAAGAAAAATTAATCAATTTTTTTTTTTCTTAAAAACTAGAATCTAAATTATTAGTAAAGCCTTTTAATTCATTAAGTTATTTCGGTGGACAACCTCCTCTTAGCCTTTTATAAAACTTAATATCTAATCTTCTCATAAAAGAATAATCGTATTGAGACATGCAATTTTAAGTCTTATTCAAAAAAAAATTAACGTTTGTTTTTGTAGAAGAGTAGAATTAATAAAAATAAGATTTTCAAAAAAGAAAAAAATACTCCAGTAAAAATGTAAAAACTAAATCAAAATATTTAAAAAAAACCGAATAGCTAAAAACATGTCAATCTTAACTAGAAAGAAAAAAATGACATATAATTCTCTTTATTTTTATTAAATAAGATTATTAATTTAAGCTTAAAATTTCTAGTCTAAAGAAACGTTTAAGTGTTAGGTCAAAATTCCTTTCATATCCAATATCATGTCAATATATACTTGCAAAGTACGTCTCAATAAAAAGTTTTATCTCTCAACGACAAAAATTAAGAGTCTAAAAATCCTAAAAAATAAAAAAATTCTCTAGATATCTATAAAGTGTCAAAAAACAGAGCACAACAGAAATGAATATCCGAAAAGCAAGTTGCATCCAAGACGACGAAATAAATTTAAAGCAAGATCTCTTAAAGATCTCAAGCATCTTCATAAAAAGCACTTCAAATCCTAAAAAATATTTCTAAAAACAGAAAGAAACATTTATATAAAAATAAAGTCGTCCTTTAATTAAAACTCAAAAATATTTATTTTATTAAGGTTTTAGGTCAAAAAAAAACCTATAAAAATAGCAAAAAAAAAAAAAAAAAAAAAATATTGACCAAGATAAGATCAAAACAATAAATATAAAAAATAAAAAATTAATAAAAAAAAATTAAGATAATAAAAAATAAAAAATAAATATTTTTTGGATGGATAAGATGCCAGAGTAATTTTAAGTCTAAAATAAAATAACCTTTATACAATTAAGAAAATCAAAGTAATGAAATTATAAGTTACATAGAACTTATTTTCAGACTACTAGTAACAAAAATAATATACTTCTGAACTTCCCCAATTAATAAATACTCACTTTCAATTACATGTTTTCTCATCATAATTAACACCAATAAACACATTTCACACCACTCACTAATCAATATTATACATTAAGGAAGTTACATAGAATCTACTATGAAACTACTAGTAACAAAAATTATATACTTGTGAACTTCCCCAATTAATAATTACTCACTTTCAATTACATGTTTTCTCATCATAATTAACACCAATAAACACATTTCACACCACTCACTAATCAATATTATACATTAAGGAAGTTACATAGAATCTACTTTCAAACTACTAGTAAAAAAATAATATACTTCTGAACTTCCCCAATTAATAAATACTCACTTTCAATTACATGTTTTCTCATCATAATTAACACCAATAAACACATTTCACACCACTCACTAATCAATATTATACATTAAGGAAGTTACATAGAATCTACTATGAAACTACTAGCATGAATGTGAATATACTTCTGAACTTCCCCAATTAATAAATACTCACTTTCAATTGCATGTTTTCTCATCATAATTAACACCAATAAACACATTTCACACCAATCACTAATCAATATTATACATTAAGGAAGTTACATAGAACTTATTTTCAAACTACTAGTATCAAATTGAATATACTTGTGAACTTCCCCAATTAATAATTACTCACTTTCAATTACATGTTTTCTCATCATAATTAACACCAATAAACACATTTCACACCAATCACTAATCAATATTATACATTAAGGAAGTTACAAAGAATCTACTATGAAACTACTAGTAACAAATTGAATATACTTGTGAACTTCCCCAATTAATAATTACTCACTTTCAATTACATGTTTTCTCATCATAATTAACACCAATAAACACATTTCACACCACTCACTAATCAATATTATACATTAAGGAAGTTAAAAAGAATCTACTATGAAACTACTAGTATCAAATTGAATATACTTGTGAACTTCCCCAATTAATAATTACTCACTTTCAATTACATGTTTTCTCATCATAATTAACACCAATAAACACATTTCACACCACTCACAAATCAATATTATACATTAAGGAAGTTACAAAGAATCTACTATGAAACTACTAGTAACAAATTGAATATACTTGTGAACTTCCCCAATTAATAATTACTCACTTTCAATTACATGTTTTCTCATCATAATTAACACCAATAAACACATTTCACACCACTCACTAATCAATATTATACATTAAGGAAGTTAAAAAGAATCTACTTTAAAATTACAGTATCAAAGTGAACATACTTATTAACTTCCCCAATTAATAATTACTCACTTTCAATTACATGTTTTCTCATCATAATTAACACCAATAAACACATTTCACACCAAACACTAATCAATATTATACTGAAAGGAAGTTAAAAAGAATCTACTATGAAACTACTAGTATCAAATTGAATATACTTGTGAACTTCCCCAATTAATAATTACTCACTTTCAATTACATGTTTTCTCATCATAATTAACACCAATAAACACATTTCACACCAATCACTAATCAATATTATACATTAAGGAAGTTACAAAGAATCTACTATGAAACTACTAGTAACAAATTGAATATACTTGTGAACTTCCCCAATTAATAATTACTCACTTTCAATTACATGTTTTCTCATCATAATTAACACCAATAAACACATTTCACACCACTCACTAATCAATATTATACATTAAGGAAGTTAAAAAGAATCTACTTTAAAATTACAGTATCAAAGTGAACATACTTATTAACTTCCCCAATTAATAATTACTCACTTTCAATTACATGTTTTCTCATCATAATTAACACCAATAAACACATTTCACACCAAACACTAATCAATATTATACTGAAAGGAAGTTAAAAAGAATCTACTATGAAACTACTAGTATCAAATTGAATATACTTGTGAACTTCCCCAATTAATAATTACTCACTTTCAATTACATGTTTTCTCATCATAATTAACACCAATAAACACATTTCACACCAAACACTAATCAATATTATACATTAAGGAAGTTACATAGAATCTACTTTCAAACTACTAGTAAAAAAATAATATACTTCTGAACTTCCCCATTTAATAATTACTCACTTTCAATTACATGTTTTCTGATCATAATTATCACCAATAAACACATTTCACACCACTCACTAATCAATATTATACATTAAGGAAGTTACAAAGAACTTATTTTCAAACTACTAGAAACAAAAATAATATACTTCTGAACTTCCCCATTTAATAATTACTCACTTTCAATTACATGTTTTCTGATCATAATTATCACCAATAAACACATTTCACACCACTCACTTATCAATATTATACATTAAGGAAGTTACAAAGAATCTACTTTCAAACTACTAGTATCAAATTGAATATACTTGTGAACTTCCCCAATTAATAATTACTCACTTTCAATTACATGTTTTCTCATCATAATTAACACCAATAAACACATTTCACACCACTCACAAATCAATATTATACATTAAGGAAGTTACAAAGAATCTACTATGAAATTACTAGTATCAAAAATAATATACTTCTGAACTTCCCCATTTGATAATTACTCACTTTCAATTGCATGTTTTCTCATCATAATTAACACCAATAAACACATTTCACACCACTCACTAATCAATATTATACATTAAGGAAGTTAAAAAGAATCTACTTTAAAATTACAGTATCAAAGTGAACATACTTATTAACTTCCCCAATTAATAATTACTCACTTTCAATTACATGTTTTCTCATCATAATTAACACCAATAAACACATTTCACACCAATCACTAATCAATATTATACATTAAGGAAGTTACATAGAACTTATTTTCAAACTACTAGTATCAAATTGAATATACTTGTGAACTTCCCCAATTAATAATTACTCACTTTCAATTACATGTTTTCTCATCATAATTAACACCAATAAACACATTTAACACCAATCACTAATCAATATTATACATTAAGGAAGTTACATAGAACTTATTTTCAAACTACTAGTAACAAAAATAATATACTTCTGAACTTCCCCATTTAATAATTACTCACTTTCAATTACATGTTTTCTCATCATAATTAACACCAATAAACACATTTCACACCAAACACTAATCAATATTATACATTAAGGAAGTTACATAGAATCTACTTTCAAACTACTAGTATCAAATTGAATATACTTGTGAACTTCCCCAATTAATAATTACTCACTTTCAATTACATGTTTTCTCATCATAATTAACACCAATAAACACATTTCACACCACTCACTAATCAATATTATACATTAAGGAAGTTACATAGAATCTACTATGAAACTACTAGTATCAAATTGAATATACTTGTGAACTTCCCCAATTAATAAATACTCACTTTCAATTACATGTTTTCTCATCATAATTAACACCAATAAACACATTTCACACCAATCACTAATCAATATTATACATTAAGGAAGTTACAAAGAATCTACTATGAAATTACTAGTATCAAAAATAATATACTTCTGAACTTCCCCATTTGATAATTACTCACTTTCAATTGCATGTTTTCTCATCATAATTAACACCAATAAACACATTTCACACCAATCACTAATCAATATTATACATTAAGGAAGTTACATAGAATCTACTTTCAAACTACTAGTAAAAAAATAATATACTTCTGAACTTCCCCATTTAATAATTACTCACTTTCAATTACATGTTTTCTCATCATAATTATCACCAATAAACACATTTCACACCACACACTAATCAATATTATACATTAAGGAAGTTACATAGAACTTATTTTCAAACTACTAGTATCAAAAATAATATACTTGTGAACTTCCCCAATTAATAATTACTCACTTTCAATTACATGTTTTCTCATCATAATTAACACCAATAAACACATTTCACACCACTCACTAATCAATATTATACATTAAGGAAGTTACAAAGAATCTACTTTCAAACTACTAGTATCAAATTGAATATACTTGTGAACTTCCCCAATTAATAATTACTCACTTTCAATTACATGTTTTCTCATCATAATTAACACCAATAAACACATTTCACACCACTCACTAATCAATATTATACATTAAGGAAGTTACATAGAATCTACTTTCAAACTACTAGTATCAAAAATAATATACTTCTGAACTTCCCCAATTAATAATTACTCACTTTCAATTACATGTTTTCTCATCATAATTAACACCAATAAACACATTTCACACCACTCACTAATCAATATTATACATTAAGGAAGTTACATAGAATCTACTATGAAACTACTAGCATGAATGTGAATATACTTCTGAACTTCCCCAATTAATAAATACTCACTTTCAATTGCATGTTTTCTCATCATAATTAACACCAATAAACACATTTCACACCAATCACTAATCAATATTATACATTAAGGAAGTTACATAGAACTTATTTTCAAACTACTAGTATCAAATTGAATATACTTGTGAACTTCCCCAATTAATAATTACTCACTTTCAATTACATGTTTTCTCATCATAATTAACACCAATAAACACATTTCACACCAATCACTAATCAATATTATACATTAAGGAAGTTACAAAGAATCTACTATGAAACTACTAGTAACAAATTGAATATACTTGTGAACTTCCCCAGATAATAATTACTCACTTTCAATTACATGTTTTCTCATCATAATTAACACCAATAAACACATTTCACACCACTCACTAATCAATATTATACATTAAGGAAGTTAAAAAGAATCTACTATGAAACTACTAGTATCAAATTGAATATACTTGTGAACTTCCCCAATTAATAATTACTCACTTTCAATTACATGTTTTCTCATCATAATTAACACCAATAAACACATTTCACACCACTCACAAATCAATATTATACATTAAGGAAGTTACAAAGAATCTACTATGAAACTACTAGTAACAAATTGAATATACTTGTGAACTTCCCCAATTAATAATTACTCACTTTCAATTACATGTTTTCTCATCATAATTAACACCAATAAACACATTTCACACCACTCACTAATCAATATTATACATTAAGGAAGTTAAAAAGAATCTACTTTAAAATTACAGTATCAAAGTGAACATACTTATTAACTTCCCCAATTAATAATTACTCACTTTCAATTACATGTTTTCTCATCATAATTAACACCAATAAACACATTTCACACCAATCACTAATCAATATTATACATTAAGGAAGTTACATAGAACTTATTTTCAAACTACTAGTATCAAATTGAATATACTTCAGAACTTCCCCAATTAATAATTACTCACTTTCAATTACATGTTTTCTCATCATAATTAACACCAATAAACACATTTCACACCACTCACAAATCAATATTATACATTAAGGAAGTTACAAAGAATCTACTATGAAACTACTAGAAACAAAAATAATATACTTCTGAACTTCCCCAATTAATAATTACTCACTTTCAATTACATGTTTTCTCATCATAATTAACACCAATAAACACATTTCACACCAATCACTAATCAATATTATACATTAAGGAAGTTACAAAGAATCTACTATGAAACTACTAGTAACAAATTGAATATACTTGTGAACTTCCCCAATTAATAATTACTCACTTTCAATTACATGTTTTCTCATCATAATTAACACCAATAAACACATTTCACACCACTCACTAATCAATATTATACATTAAGGAAGTTAAAAAGAATCTACTTTAAAATTACAGTATCAAAGTGAACATACTTATTAACTTCCCCAATTAATAATTACTCACTTTCAATTACATGTTTTCTCATCATAATTAACACCAATAAACACATTTCACACCAAACACTAATCAATATTATACTGAAAGGAAGTTAAAAAGAATCTACTATGAAACTACTAGTATCAAATTGAATATACTTGTGAACTTCCCCAATTAATAATTACTCACTTTCAATTACATGTTTTCTCATCATAATTAACACCAATAAACACATTTCACACCAAACACTAATCAATATTATACATTAAGGAAGTTACATAGAATCTACTTTCAAACTACTAGTAAAAAAATAATATACTTCTGAACTTCCCCATTTAATAATTACTCACTTTCAATTACATGTTTTCTGATCATAATTATCACCAATAAACACATTTCACACCACTCACTTATCAATATTATACATTAAGGAAGTTACAAAGAACTTATTTTCAAACTACTAGAAACAAAAATAATATACTTCTGAACTTCCCCATTTAATAATTACTCACTTTCAATTACATGTTTTCTGATCATAATTATCACCAATAAACACATTTCACACCACTCACTTATCAATATTATACATTAAGGAAGTTACAAAGAATCTACTTTCAAACTACTAGTATCAAATTGAATATACTTGTGAACTTCCCCAATTAATAATTACTCACTTTCAATTACATGTTTTCTCATCATAATTAACACCAATAAACACATTTCACACCACTCACAAATCAATATTATACATTAAGGAAGTTACAAAGAATCTACTATGAAATTACTAGTATCAAAAATAATATACTTCTGAACTTCCCCATTTGATAATTACTCACTTTCAATTGCATGTTTTCTCATCATAATTAACACCAATAAACACATTTCACACCACTCACTAATCAATATTATACATTAAGGAAGTTAAAAAGAATCTACTTTAAAATTACAGTATCAAAGTGAACATACTTATTAACTTCCCCAATTAATAATTACTCACTTTCAATTACATGTTTTCTCATCATAATTAACACCAATAAACACATTTCACACCAATCACTAATCAATATTATACATTAAGGAAGTTACATAGAACTTATTTTCAAACTACTAGTATCAAATTGAATATACTTGTGAACTTCCCCAATTAATAATTACTCACTTTCAATTACATGTTTTCTCATCATAATTAACACCAATAAACACATTTCACACCAAACACTAATCAATATTATACATTAAAGGAAGTTACAAAGAATCTACTATGAAACTACTAGTATCAAAAATAATATACTTGTGAACTTCCCCAATTAATAATTACTCACTTTCAATTACATGTTTTCTCATCATAATTAACACCAATAAACACATTTCACACCAATCACTAATCAATATTATACATTAAGGAAGTTACATAGAACTTATTTTCAAACTACTAGTATCAAATTGAATATACTTGTGAACTTCCCCAATTAATAATTACTCACTTTCAATTACATGTTTTCTCATCATAATTAACACCAATAAACACATTTAACACCAATCACTAATCAATATTATACATTAAGGAAGTTACATAGAACTTATTTTCAAACTACTAGTATCAAAAATAATATACTTGTGAACTTCCCCAATTAATAATTACTCACTTTCAATTACATGTTTTCTCATCATAATTAACACCAATAAACACATTTCACACCACTCACTAATCAATATTATACATTAAGGAAGTTACATAGAATCTACTTTCAAACTACTAGTATCAAATTGAATATACTTGTGAACTTCCCCAATTAATAATTACTCACTTTCAATTACATGTTTTCTCATCATAATTAACACCAATAAACACATTTCACACCACTCACTAATCAATATTATACATTAAGGAAGTTACATAGAATCTACTATGAAACTACTAGTATCAAAAATAATATACTTCAGAACTTCCCCAATTAATAATTACTCACTTTCAATTACATGTTTTCTCATCATAATTAACACCAATAAACACATTTCACACCACTCACTAATCAATATTATACATTAAGGAAGTTACATAGAATCTACTTTCAAACTACTAGTATCAAAAATGAATATACTTCTGAACTTCCCCAATTAATAATTACTCACTTTCAATTACATGTTTTCTCATCATAATTAACACCAATAAACACATTTCACACCACTCACTAATCAATATTATACATTAAGGAAGTTACATAGAACTTATTTTCAAACTACTAGTATCAAAAATAATATACTTGTGAACTTCCCCAGATAATAATTACTCACTTTCAATTACATGTTTTCTCATCATAATTAACACCAATAAACACATTTCACACCACACACTAATCAATATTATACATTAAGGAAGTTACATAGAACTTATTTTCAAACTACTAGTATCAAATTGAATATACTTGTGAACTTCCCCAATTAATAATTACTCACTTTCAATTACATGTTTTCTCATCATAATTAACACCAATAAACACATTTAACACCAATCACTAATCAATATTATACATTAAGGAAGTTACATAGAATCTACTTTCAAACTACTAGTAACAAAAATAATATACTTCTGAACTTCCCCATTTAATAATTACTCACTTTCAATTACATGTTTTCTCATCATAATTAACACCAATAAACACATTTCACACCAAACACTAATCAATATTATACATTAAGGAAGTTACATATAATCTACTTTCAAACTACTAGTATCAAATTGAATATACTTGTGAACTTCCCCAATTAATAATTACTCACTTTCAATTACATGTTTTCTCATCATAATTAACACCAATAAACACATTTCACATCACACACTAATCAATATTATACATTAAGGAAGTTACATAGAATCTACTATGAAACTACTAGTAACAAATTGAATATACTTGTGAACATCCCCAATTAATAATTACTCACTTTCAATTACATGTTTTCTCATCATAATTAACACCAATAAACACATTTCACATCACACACTAATCAATATTATACATTAAGGAAGTTACATATAATCTATTTTCAAACTACTAGTATCAAATTGAATATACTTGTGAACTTCCCCAATTAATAATTACTCACTTTCAATTACATGTTTTCTCATCATAATTAACACCAATAAACACATTTAACACCAATCACTAATCAATATTATACATTAAGGAAGTTACATAGAACTTATTTTCAAACTACTAGTATCAAATTGAATATACTTGTGAACTTCCCCAATTAATAATTACTCACTTTCAATTACATGTTTTCTCATCATAATTAACACCAATAAACACATTTCACACCACTCACTAATCAATATTATACATTAAGGAAGTTACATAGAATCTACTTTCAAACTACTAGTATCAAATTGAATATACTTGTGAACTTCCCCAATTAATAATTACTCACTTTCAATTACATGTTTTCTCATCATAATTAACACCAATAAACACATTTCACATCACTCACTAATCAATATTATACATTAAGGAAGTTACATATAATCTACTATGAAACTACTAGTAACAAATTAATATACTTGTGAACTTCCCCAATTAATAATTACTCACTTTCAATTACATGTTTTCTCATCATAATTAACACCAATAAACACATTTCACACCACTCACTAATCAATATTATACATTAAGGAAGTTACATAGAACTTATTTTCAAACTACTAGTATCAAATTGAATATACTTGTGAACTTCCCCAATTAATAATTACTCACTTTCAATTACATGTTTTCTCATCATAATTAACACCAATAAACACATTTCACACCACTCACAAATCAATATTATACATTAAGGAAGTTACATAGAACTTATTTTCAAACTACTAGTATCAAATTGAATATACTTGTGAACTTCCCCAGATAATAATTACTCACTTTCAATTACATGTTTTCTCATCATAATTAACACCAATAAACACATTTCACATCACACACTAATCAATATTATACATTAAGGAAGTTACATAGAACTTATTTTCAAACTACTAGTATCAAATTGAATATACTTGTGAACTTCCCCAATTAATAATTACTCACTTTCAATTACATGTTTTCTCATCATAATTAACACCAATAAACACATTTAACACCAATCACTAATCAATATTATACATTAAGGAAGTTACATAGAACTTATTTTCAAACTACTAGTAACAAAAATAATATACTTCTGAACTTCCCCATTTAATAATTACTCACTTTCAATTACATGTTTTCTCATCATAATTAACACCAATAAACACATTTCACACCAAACACTAATCAATATTATACATTAAGGAAGTTACATAGAATCTACTTTCAAACTACTAGTATCAAATTGAATATACTTGTGAACTTCCCCAATTAATAATTACTCACTTTCAATTACATGTTTTCTCATCATAATTAACACCAATAAACACATTTCACATCACACACTAATCAATATTATACATTAAGGAAGTTACATATAATCTACTTTCAAACTACTAGTATCAAATTGAATATACTTGTGAACTTCCCCAATTAATAATTACTCACTTTCAATTACATGTTTTCTCATCATAATTAACACCAATAAACACATTTAACACCAATCACTAATCAATATTATACATTAAGGAAGTTACATAGAACTTATTTTCAAACTACTAGTAACAAAAATAATATACTTCTGAACTTCCCCAATTAATAATTACTCACTTTCAATTACATGTTTTCTCATCATAATTAACACCAATAAACACATTTCACACCACACACTAATCAATATTATACATTAAGGAAGTTACATAGAATCTACTATGAAACTACTAGTAACAAATTGAATATACTTGTGAACTTCCCCAATTAATAATTACTCACTTTCAATTACATGTTTTCTCATCATAATTAACACCAATAAACACATTTCACATCACACACTAATCAATATTATACATTAAGGAAGTTACATATAATCTACTTTCAAACTACTAGTAACAAAAATAATATACTTGTGAACTTCCCCATTTAATAATTACTCACTTTCAATTACATGTTTTCTCATCATAATTAACACCAATAAACACATTTCACACCAAACACTAATCAATATTATACATTAAGGAAGTTACATAGAATCTACTTTCAAACTACTAGTATCAAATTGAATATACTTGTGAACTTCCCCAATTAATAATTACTCACTTTCAATTACATGTTTTCTCATCATAATTAACACCAATAAACACATTTCACATCACACACTAATCAATATTATACATTAAGGAAGTTACATAGAATCTACTATGAAACTACTAGTAACAAATTGAATATACTTGTGAACATCCCCAATTAATAATTACTCACTTTCAATTACATGTTTTCTCATCATAATTAACACCAATAAACACATTTCACATCACACACTAATCAATATTATACATTAAGGAAGATACATATAATCTACTATGAAACTACTAGTAACAAAAATAATATACTTCTGAACTTCCCCATTTAATAATTACTCACTTTCAATTACATGTTTTCTCATCATAATTAGCACCAATAAACACATTTCACACCACTCACTAATCAATATTATACATTAAGGAAGTTACATAGAATCTACTATGAAACTACTAGTAACAAATTGAATATACTTGTGAACTTCCCCAGATAATAATTACTCACTTTCAATTACATGTTTTCTCATCATAATTAACACCAATAAACACATTTCACACCACTCACTAATCAATATTATACATTAAGGAAGTTACATAGAACTTATTTTCAAACTACTAGTATCAAATTGAATATACTTGTGAACTTCCCCAATTAATAATTACTCACTTTCAATTACATGTTTTCTCATCATAATTAACACCAATAAACACATTTCACACCACACACTAATCAATATTATACATTAAGGAAGTTACATAGAACTTATTTTCAAACTACTAGTAACAAAAATAATATACTTCTGAACTTCCCCATTTAATAATTACTCACTTTCAATTACATGTTTTCTCATCATAATTAACACCAATAAACACATTTCACACCAAACACTAATCAATATTATACATTAAGGAAGTTACATAGAATCTACTTTCAAACTACTAGTATCAAATTGAATATACTTGTGAACTTCCCCAATTAATAATTACTCACTTTCAATTACATGTTTTCTCATCATAATTAACACCAATAAACACATTTCACACCACTCACTAATCAATATTATACATTAAGGAAGTTACATAGAATCTACTTTCAAACTACTAGTATCAAATTGAATATACTTGTGAACATCCCCAATTAATAATTACTCACTTTCAATTACATGTTTTCTCATCATAATTAACACCAATAAACACATTTCACACCACTCACTAATCAATATTATACATTAAGGAAGTTACATATAATCTACTTTCAAACTACTAGTAACAAATTGAATATACTTGTGAACTTCCCCAGATAATAATTACTCACTTTCAATTACATGTTTTCTCATCATTATTAACACCAATAAACACATTTCACACCACTTGTGAACACTCAATCATGTTTTCTCATCATAATTAACACCAATAAACACATTAAGGAAGTTACATAGAACTTATTTTCAAACTACTAGTATCAAATTGAATATACTTGTGAACTTCCCCAATTAATAATTACTCACTTTCAATTACATGTTTTCTCATCATAATTAACACCAATAAACACATTTCACATCACACACTAATCAATATTATACATTAAGGAAGTTACATAGAATCTACTATGAAACTACTAGTAACAAATTGAATATACTTGTGAACATCCCCAATTAATAATTACTCACTTTCAATTACATGTTTTCTCATCATAATTAACACCAATAAACACATTTCACATCACTCACTAATCAATATTATACATTAAGGAAGTTACATAGAACTTATTTTCAAACTACTAGTATCAAATTGAATATACTTGTGAACTTCCCCAGATAATAATTACTCACTTTCAATTACATGTTTTCTCATCATAATTAACACCAATAAACACATTTCACACCAATCACTAATCAATATTATACATTAAGGAAGTTACATAGAACTTATTTTCAAACTACTAGTATCAAATTGAATATACTTGTGAACTTCCCCATTTAATAATTACTCACTTTCAATTACATGTTTTCTCATCATAATTAACACCAATAAACACATTTCACACCACTCACTAATCAATATTATACATTAAGGAAGTTACATAGAACTTATTTTCAAACTACTAGTATCAAATTGAATATACTTGTGAACTTCCCCAATTAATAATTACTCACTTTCAATTACATGTTTTCTCATCATAATTAGCACCAATAAACACATTTCACACCACACACTAATCAATATTATACATTAAGGAAGTTACATAGAATCTACTTTCAAACTACTAGTATCAAATTGAATATACTTGTGAACTTCCCCAATTAATAATTACTCACTTTCAATTACATGTTTTCTCATCATAATTAACACCAATAAACACATTTCACACCACTCACTAATCAATATTATACATTAAGGAAGTTACATAGAATCTACTTTCAAACTACTAGTAACAAAAATAATATACTTCTGAACTTCCCCAATTAATAATTACTCACTTTCAATTACATGTTTTCTCATCATAATTAACACCAATAAACACATTTCACACCACTCACTAATCAATATTATACATTAAGGAAGTTACATAGAATCTACTATGAAACTACTAGTAACAAATTGAATATACTTGTGAACTTCCCCAATTAATAATTACTCACTTTCAATTACATGTTTTCTCATCATAATTAACACCAATAAACACATTTCACACCACTCACTAATCAATATTATACATTAAGGAAGTTACATAGAACTTATTTTCAAACTACTAGTATCAAATTGAATATACTTGTGAACTTCCCCAATTAATAATTACTCACTTTCAATTACATGTTTTCTCATCATAATTAACACCAATAAACACATTTCACACCAAACACTAATCAATATTATACATTAAGGAAGTTACATAGAATCTACTTTCAAACTACTAGTAACAAAAATAATATACTTCTGAACTTCCCCAATTAATAATTACTCACTTTCAATTACATGTTTTCTCATCATAATTAACACCAATAAACACATTTCACACCACTCACTAATCAATATTATACATTAAGGAAGTTACATAGAATCTACTTTCAAACTACTAGTATCAAATTGAATATACTTGTGAACTTCCCCAATTAATAATTACTCACTTTCAATTACATGTTTTCTCATCATAATTAACACCAATAAACACATTTCACATCACACACTAATCAATATTATACATTAAGGAAGTTACATAGAATCTACTTTCAAACTACTAGTAACAAAAATAATATACTTCTGAACTTCCCCATTTAATAATTACTCACTTTCAATTACATGTTTTCTCATCATAATTAACACCAATAAACACATTTCACACCACTCACTAATCAATATTATACATTAAGGAAGTTACATAGAATCTACTTTCAAACTACTAGTATCAAATTGAATATACTTGTGAACTTCCCCAATTAATAATTACTCACTTTCAATTACATGTTTTCTCATCATAATTAACACCAATAAACACATTTCACATCACACACTAATCAATATTATACATTAAGGAAGTTACATAGAATCTACTATGAAACTACTAGTAACAAATTGAATATACTTGTGAACTTCCCCAGATAATAATTACTCACTTTCAATTACATGTTTTCTCATCATAATTAACACCAATAAACACATTTCACACCACTCACTAATCAATATTATACATTAAGGAAGTTACATAGAACTTATTTTCAAACTACTAGTATCAAATTGAATATACTTGTGAACTTCCCCAATTAATAATTACTCACTTTCAATTACATGTTTTCTCATCATAATTAACACCAATAAACACATTTAACACCAATCACTAATCAATATTATACATTAAGGAAGTTACATAGAATCTACTATGAAACTACTAGTAACAAATTGAATATACTTGTGAACTTCCCCAGATAATAATTACTCACTTTCAATTACATGTTTTCTCATCATAATTAACACCAATAAACACATTTCACACCACTCAACAAATCACTAAAGGAAGTTACATATAACTTAAACTACTAGTTAAATTGCTTGTGAACTTCCCCAATTAATAATTACTCACTTTCAATTACATGTTTTCTCATCATAATTAACACCAATAAACACATTTCACATCACACACTAATCAATATTATACATTAAGGAAGTTACATAGAATCTACTATGAAACTACTAGTAACAAATTGAATATACTTGTGAACATCCCCAATTAATAATTACTCACTTTCAATTACATGTTTTCTCATCATAATTAACACCAATAAACACATTTCACATCACACACTAATCAATATTATACATTAAGGAAGTTACATATAATCTACTTTCAAACTACTAGTAACAAAAATAATATACTTCAGAACTTCCCCAATTAATAATTACTCACTTTCAATTACATGTTTTCTGATCATAATTATCACCAATAAACACATTTCACATCACACACTAATCAATATTATACATTAAGGAAGTTACATAGAACTTATTTTCAAACTACTAGTATCAAATTGAATATACTTGTGAACTTCCCCAGATTAATAATTACTCACTTTCAATTACATGATAATAATTACTCACTTTCAATTACATGTTTTCTCATCATAATTAACACCAATAAACACATTTCACATCACACACTAATCAATATTATACATTAAGGAAGTTACATAGAACTTATTTTCAAACTACTAGTATCAAATTGAATATACTTGTGAACTTCCCCAATTAATAATTACTCACTTTCAATTACATGTTTTCTCATCATAATTAACACCAATAAACACATTTCACACCAACTCACTAATCAATATTATACATTAAGGAAGTTACATAGAATCTACTTTCAAACTACTAGTAACAAATTGAATATACTTGTGAACTTCCCCAATTAATAATTACTCACTTTCAATTACATGTTTTCTCATCATAATTAACACCAATAAACACATTTCACACCACACACTAATCAATATTATACATTAAGGAAGTTACATAGAATCTACTTTCAAACTACTAGTAACAAATTGAATATACTTCAGAACTTCCCCAATTAATAATTACTCACTTTCAATTACATGTTTTCTCATCATAATTAACACCAATAAACACATTTCACACCACTAATCACTAATCAATATTATACTAGTAACAAATTGAAGTTACATAATTAATGTTTTCTACTTTCAAACTACTAGTAATCAAATTATACATTAAGGAATATACTTTTCAAACTACTAGTGAACTTCCCCAATTAATAATTACTCACTTTCAATTACATGTTTTCTCATCATAATTAACACCAATAAACACATTTCACATCACACACTAATCAATATTATACATTAAGGAAGTTACATAGAACTTATTTTCAAACTACTAGTATCAAATTGAATATACTTGTGAACTTCCCCAGATAATAATTACTCACTTTCAATTACATGTTTTCTCATCATAATTAACACCAATAAACACATTTCACACCACACACTAATCAATATTATACATTAAGGAAGTTACATAGAACTTATTTTCAAACTACTAGTATCAAATTGAATATACTTGTGAACTTCCCCAATTAATAATTACTCACTTTCAATTACATGTTTTCTCATCATAATTAACACCAATAAACACATTTCACATCACACACTAATCAATATTATACATTAAGGAAGTTACATAGAATCTACTATGAAACTACTAGTAACAAATTGAATATACTTGTGAACATCCCCAATTAATAATTACTCACTTTCAATTACATGTTTTCTCATCATAATTAACACCAATAAACACATTTCACATCACACACTAATCAATATTATACATTAAGGAAGTTACATATAATCTACTTTCAAACTACTAGTAATCTACTTTTCCCCAATTAATAATTACTCACTTTCAATTACATGTTTTCTCATCATAATTAACACCAATAAACACATTTCACATCACACACTAATCAATATTATACATTAAGGAAGTTACATAGAATCTACTTTCAAACTACTAGTATCAAATTGAATATACTTGTGAACTTCCCCAGATAATAATTACTCACTTTCAATACATATCATAATTAACACCAATTTTCACACCACTCACTAATCAATATTATACATTAAGGAAGTTACATAGAACTTCCCCAATTAATAATTACTCACTTTCAATTACATGTTTTCTCATCATAATTAACACCAATAAACACATTTAACACCAATCACTAATCAATATTATACATTAAGGAAGTTACATAGAATCTACTATGAAACTACTAGTAACAAATTGAATATACTTGTGAACTTCCCCAGATAATAATTACTCACTTTCAATTACATGTTTTCTCATCATAATTAACACCAATAAACACATTTCACACCACTCACAAATCAATATTATACATTAAGGAAGTTACATAGAACTTATTTTCAAACTACTAGTATCAAATTGAATATACTTGTGAACTTCCCCAATTAATAATTACTCACTTTCAATTACATGTTTTCTCATCATAATTAACACCAATAAACACATTTCACATCACACACTAATCAATATTATACATTAAGGAAGTTACATAGAATCTACTATGAAACTACTAGTAACAAATTGAATATACTTGTGAACATCCCCAATTAATAATTACTCACTTTCAATTACATGTTTTCTCATCATAATTAACACCAATAAACACATTTCACATCACACACTAATCAATATTATACATTAAGGAAGTTACATATAATCTACTTTCAAACTACTAGTAACAAAAATAATATACTTCAGAACTTCCCCAATTAATAATTACTCACTTTCAATTACATGTTTTCTGATCATAATTATCACCAATAAACACATTTCACATCACACACTAATCAATATTATACATTAAGGAAGTTACATAGAACTTATTTTCAAACTACTAGTATCAAATTGAATATACTTGTGAACTTCCCCAGATAATAATTACTCACTTTCAATTACATGTTTTCTCATCATAATTAACACCAATAAACACATTTCACATCACACACTAATCAATATTATACATTAAGGAAGTTACATAGAACTTATTTTCAAACTACTAGTATCAAATTGAATATACTTGTGAACTTCCCCAATTAATAATTACTCACTTTCAATTACATGTTTTCTCATCATAATTAACACCAATAAACACATTTAACACCAATCACTAATCAATATTATACATTAAGGAAGTTACATAGAACTTATTTTCAAACTACTAGTAACAAAAATAATATACTTCTGAACTTCCCCATTTAATAATTACTCACTTTCAATTACATGTTTTCTCATCATAATTAACACCAATAAACACATTTCACACCAAACACTAATCAATATTATACATTAAGGAAGTTACATATAATCTACTTTCAAACTACTAGTATCAAATTGAATATACTTGTGAACTTCCCCAATTAATAATTACTCACTTTCAATTACATGTTTTCTCATCATAATTAACACCAATAAACACATTTCACATCACACACTAATCAATATTATACATTAAGGAAGTTACATAGAATCTACTATGAAACTACTAGTAACAAATTGAATATACTTGTGAACATCCCCAATTAATAATTACTCACTTTCAATTACATGTTTTCTCATCATAATTAACACCAATAAACACATTTCACATCACACACTAATCAATATTATACATTAAGGAAGTTACATATAATCTACTTTCAAACTACTAGTATCAAATTGAATATACTTGTGAACTTCCCCAATTAATAATTACTCACTTTCAATTACATGTTTTCTCATCATAATTAACACCAATAAACACATTTAACACCAATCACTAATCAATATTATACATTAAGGAAGTTACATAGAACTTATTTTCAAACTACTAGTATCAAAAATAATATACTTGTGAACTTCCCCAATTAATAAATACTCACTTTCAATTACATGTTTTCTCATCATAATTAACACCAATAAACACATTTCACACCACTCACTAATCAATATTATACATTAAGGAAGTTACATATAATCTACTTTCAAACTACTAGTATCAAATTGAATATACTTGTGAACTTCCCCAATTAATAATTACTCACTTTCAATTACATGTTTTCTCATCATAATTAACACCAATAAACACATTTCACACCACTCACAAATCAATATTATACATTAAGGAAGATACATATAATCTACTATGAAACTACTAGTAACAAAAATAATATACTTCAGAACTTCCCCAATTAATAATTACTCACTTTCAATTACATGTTTTCTCATCATAATTAACACCAATAAACACATTTCACACCACTCACAAATCAATATTATACATTAAGGAAGTTACATAGAACTTATTTTCAAACTACTAGTATCAAATTGAATATACTTGTGAACTTCCCCAATTAATAATTACTCACTTTCAATTACATGTTTTCTCATCATAATTAACACCAATAAACACATTTCACACCACTCACAAATCAATATTATACATTAAGGAAGTTACATAGAACTTATTTTCAAACTACTAGTATCAAATTGAATATACTTGTGAACTTCCCCAGATAATAATTACTCACTTTCAATTACATGTTTTCTCATCATAATTAACACCAATAAACACATTTCACATCACACACTAATCAATATTATACATTAAGGAAGTTACATAGAACTTATTTTCAAACTACTAGTATCAAATTGAATATACTTGTGAACTTCCCCAATTAATAATTACTCACTTTCAATTACATGTTTTCTCATCATAATTAACACCAATAAACACATTTAACACCAATCACTAATCAATATTATACATTAAGGAAGTTACATAGAACTTATTTTCAAACTACTAGTAACAAAAATAATATACTTCTGAACTTCCCCATTTAATAATTACTCACTTTCAATTACATGTTTTCTCATCATAATTAACACCAATAAACACATTTCACACCAAACACTAATCAATATTATACATTAAGGAAGTTACATAGAATCTACTATGAAACTACTAGTAACAAATTGAATATACTTGTGAACTTCCCCAATTAATAATTACTCACTTTCAATTACATGTTTTCTCATCATAATTAACACCAATAAACACATTTCACACCACTCACAAATCAATATTATACATTAAGGAAGTTACATAGAATCTACTTTCAAACTACTAGTAACAAAAATAATATACTTGTGAACTTCCCCAATTAATAATTACTCACTTTCAATTACATGTTTTCTCATCATAATTAACACCAATAAACACATTTCACACCAAACACTAATCAATATTATACATTAAGGAAGTTACATAGAATCTACTTTCAAACTACTAGTAACAAAAATAATATACTTCTGAACTTCCCCATTTAATAATTACTCACTTTCAATTACATGTTTTCTCATCATAATTAACACCAATAAACACATTTCACACCACTCACAAATCAATATTATACATTAAGGATCATAATTACTTTCAAACTACTAGTAAAAAAATAATATACTTCTGAACTTCCCCATTTAATAATTACTCACTTTCAATTGCATGTTTTCTGATCATAATTAGCACCAATAAACACATTTCACACCACTCACAAATCAATATTATACATTAAGGAAGTTACATAGAATCTACTTTCAAACTACTAGTATCAAATTGAATATACTTGTGAACTTCCCCAATTAATAATTACTCACTTTCAATTACATGTTTTCTCATCATAATTAACACCAATAAACACATTTCACACCACTCACAAATCAATATTATACATTAAGGAAGTTACATAGAACTTATTTTCAAACTACTAGTATCAAATTGAATATACTTGTGAACTTCCCCAATTAATAAATACTCACTTTCAATTACATGTTTTCTCATCATAATTAACACCAATAAACACATTTCACACCACACACTAATCAATATTATACATTAAGGAAGTTACATATAATCTACTTTCAAACTACTAGTATCAAATTGAATATACTTGTGAACTTCCCCAGATAATAATTACTCACTTTCAATTACATGTTTTCTCATCATAATTAACACCAATAAACACATTTCACACCACTCACAAATCAATATTATACATTAAGGAAGTTACATAGAATCTACTTTCAAACTACTAGTAAAAAAATAATATACTTCTGAACTTCCCCATTTAATAATTACTCACTTTCAATTACATGTTTTCTCATCATAATTAGCACCAATAAACACATTTCACACCACTCACTAATCAATATTATACATTAAGGAAGTTACATAGAATCTACTATGAAACTACTAGTAACAAATTGAATATACTTGTGAACTTCCCCAATTAATAATTACTCACTTTCAATTACATGTTTTCTCATCATAATTAACACCAATAAACACATTTCACACCACTCACAAATCAATATTATACATTAAGGAAGTTACATAGAACTTATTTTCAAACTACTAGTATCAAATTGAATATACTTGTGAACTTCCCCAATTAATAATTACTCACTTTCAATTACATGTTTTCTCATCATAATTAACACCAATAAACACATTTAACACCAATCACTAATCAATATTATACATTAAGGAAGTTACATAGAACTTATTTTCAAACTACTAGTATCAAATTGAATATACTTCTGAACTTCCCCATTTAATAATTACTCACTTTCAATTACATGTTTTCTCATCATAATTAACACCAATAAACACATTTCACACCAAACACTAATCAATATTATACATTAAGGAAGTTACATAGAATCTACTTTCAAACTACTAGTATCAAATTGAATATACTTGTGAACTTCCCCAATTAATAATTACTCACTTTCAATTACATGTTTTCTCATCATAATTAACACCAATAAACACATTTCACATCACACACTAATCAATATTATACATTAAGGAAGTTACATAGAATCTACTATGAAACTACTAGTAACAAATTGAATATACTTGTGAACATCCCCAATTAATAATTACTCACTTTCAATTACATGTTTTCTCATCATAATTAACACCAATAAACACATTTCACACCAAACACTAATCAATATTATACATTAAGGAAGTTACATATAATCTACTTTCAAACTACTAGTATCAAATTGAATATACTTGTGAACTTCCCCAATTAATAATTACTCACTTTCAATTACATGTTTTCTCATCATAATTAACACCAATAAACACATTTAACACCAATCACTAATCAATATTATACATTAAGGAAGTTACATAGAACTTATTTTCAAACTACTAGAATCAAAAATAATATACTTGTGAACTTCCCCAATTAATAATTACTCACTTTCAATTACATGTTTTCTCATCATAATTAACACCAATAAACACATTTCACACCACTCACAAATCAATATTATACATTAAGGAAGTTACATAGAACTTATTTTCAAACTACTAGTATCAAATTGAATATACTTGTGAACTTCCCCAATTAATAATTACTCACTTTCAATTACATGTTTTCTCATCATAATTAACACCAATAAACACATTTCACACCACTCACAAATCAATATTATACATTAAGGAAGTTACATAGAACTTATTTTCAAACTACTAGTATCAAATTGAATATACTTGTGAACTTCCCCAGATAATAATTACTCACTTTCAATTACATGTTTTCTCATCATAATTAGCACCAATAAACACATTTCACACCACTCACTAATCAATATTATACTGAAAGGAAGTTACATAGAATCTACTTTCAAACTACTAGTAACAAATTGAATATACTTGTGAACTTCCCCAATTAATAATTACTCACTTTCAATTACATGTTTTCTCATCATAATTAACACCAATAAACACATTTCACACCACTCACTAATCAATATTATACATTAAGGAAGTTACATATAATCTACTTTCAAACTACTAGTAACAAAAATAATATACTTCAGAACTTCCCCAATTAATAATTACTCACTTTCAATTACATGTTTTCTCATCATAATTAACACCAATAAACACATTTCACACCAATCACTAATCAATATTATACATTAAGGAAGTTACATAGAATCTACTATGAAACTACTAGTAACAAATTGAATATACTTGTGAACATCCCCAATTAATAATTACTCACTTTCAATTACATGTTTTCTCATCATAATTAACACCAATAAACACATTTCACACCAAACACTAATCAATATTATACATTAAGGAAGTTACATATAATCTACTTTCAAACTACTAGTATCAAATTGAATATACTTGTGAACTTCCCCAATTAATAATTACTCACTTTCAATTACATGTTTTCTCATCATAATTAACACCAATAAACACATTTAACACCAATCACTAATCAATATTATACATTAAGGAAGTTACATAGAACTTATTTTCAAACTACTAGTATCAAAAATAATATACTTGTGAACTTCCCCAATTAATAAATACTCACTTTCAATTACATGTTTTCTCATCATAATTAACACCAATAAACACATTTCACACCACTCACTAATCAATATTATACATTAAGGAAGTTACATATAATCTACTTTCAAACTACTAGTATCAAATTGAATATACTTGTGAACTTCCCCAATTAATAATTACTCACTTTCAATTACATGTTTTCTCATCATAATTAACACCAATAAACACATTTCACACCACTCACAAATCAATATTATACATTAAGGAAGATACATATAATCTACTATGAAACTACTAGTAACAAAAATAATATACTTCAGAACTTCCCCAATTAATAATTACTCACTTTCAATTACATGTTTTCTCATCATAATTAACACCAATAAACACATTTCACACCACTCACAAATCAATATTATACATTAAGGAAGTTACATAGAACTTATTTTCAAACTACTAGTATCAAATTGAATATACTTGTGAACTTCCCCAATTAATAATTACTCACTTTCAATTACATGTTTTCTCATCATAATTAACACCAATAAACACATTTCACACCACTCACAAATCAATATTATACATTAAGGAAGTTACATAGAACTTATTTTCAAACTACTAGTATCAAATTGAATATACTTGTGAACTTCCCCAGATAATAATTACTCACTTTCAATTACATGTTTTCTCATCATAATTAACACCAATAAACACATTTCACATCACACACTAATCAATATTATACATTAAGGAAGTTACATAGAACTTATTTTCAAACTACTAGTATCAAATTGAATATACTTGTGAACTTCCCCAATTAATAATTACTCACTTTCAATTACATGTTTTCTCATCATAATTAACACCAATAAACACATTTAACACCAATCACTAATCAATATTATACATTAAGGAAGTTACATAGAATCTACTATGAAACTACTAGTAACAAAAATAATATACTTCTGAACTTCCCCATTTAATAATTACTCACTTTCAATTACATGTTTTCTCATCATAATTAACACCAATAAACACATTTCACACCAAACACTAATCAATATTATACATTAAGGAAGTTACATAGAATCTACTTTCAAACTACTAGTATCAAATTGAATATACTTGTGAACTTCCCCAATTAATAATTACTCACTTTCAATTACATGTTTTCTCATCATAATTAACACCAATAAACACATTTCACATCACACACTAATCAATATTATACATTAAGGAAGTTACATAGAATCTACTATGAAACTACTAGTAACAAATTGAATATACTTGTGAACATCCCCAATTAATAATTACTCACTTTCAATTACATGTTTTCTCATCATAATTAACACCAATAAACACATTTCACACCACTCACAAATCAATATTATACATTAAGGAAGATACATATAATCTACTATGAAACTACTAGTAACAAAAATAATATACTTCTGAACTTCCCCATTTAATAATTACTCACTTTCAATTACATGTTTTCTCATCATAATTAGCACCAATAAACACATTTCACACCACTCACTAATCAATATTATACATTAAGGAAGTTACATAGAATCTACTATGAAACTACTAGTAACAAATTGAATATACTTGTGAACTTCCCCAGATAATAATTACTCACTTTCAATTACATGTTTTCTCATCATAATTAACACCAATAAACACATTTCACACCACTCACAAATCAATATTATACATTAAGGAAGTTACATAGAACTTATTTTCAAACTACTAGTATCAAATTGAATATACTTGTGAACTTCCCCAATTAATAATTACTCACTTTCAATTACATGTTTTCTCATCATAATTAACACCAATAAACACATTTCACATCACACACTAATCAATATTATACATTAAGGAAGTTACATAGAACTTATTTTCAAACTACTAGTAACAAAAATAATATACTTCTGAACTTCCCCATTTAATAATTACTCACTTTCAATTACATGTTTTCTCATCATAATTAACACCAATAAACACATTTCACACCAAACACTAATCAATATTATACATTAAGGAAGTTACATAGAATCTACTTTCAAACTACTAGTATCAAATTGAATATACTTGTGAACTTCCCCAATTAATAATTACTCACTTTCAATTACATGTTTTCTCATCATAATTAACACCAATAAACACGTTTCACACCACTCACTAATCAATATTATACATTAAGGAAGTTACATAGAATCTACTTTCAAACTACTAGTATCAAATTGAATATACTTGTGAACATCCCCAATTAATAATTACTCACTTTCAATTACATGTTTTCTCATCATAATTAGCACCAATAAACACATTTCACACCACTCACTAATCAATATTATACATTAAGGAAGTTACATATAATCTACTTTCAAACTACTAGTAACAAAAATAATATACTTCAGAACTTCCCCAATTAATAATTACTCACTTTCAATTACATGTTTTCTCATCATAATTAACACCAATAAACACATTTCACACCAAACACTAATCAATATTATACATTAAGGAAGTTACATAGAATCTACTTTCAAACTACTAGTATCAAATTGAATATACTTGTGAACTTCCCCAATTAATAATTACTCACTTTCAATTACATGTTTTCTCATCATAATTAACACCAATAAACACGTTTCACACCACTCACTAATCAATATTATACATTAAGGAAGTTACATAGAATCTACTATGAAACTACTAGTATCAAATTGAATATACTTGTGAACATCCCCAATTAATAATTACTCACTTTCAATTACATGTTTTCTCATCATAATTAACACCAATAAACACATTTCACACCAAACACTAATCAATATTATACATTAAGGAAGTTACATAGAATCTACTATGAAACTACTAGTATCAAATTGAATATACTTGTGAACATCCCCAATTAATAATTACTCACTTTCAATTACATGTTTTCTCATCATAATTAACACCAATAAACACATTTCACACCAAACACTAATCAATATTATACATTAAGGAAGTTACATATAATCTACTTTCAAACTACTAGTAACAAAAATAATATACTTCAGAACTTCCCCAATTAATAATTACTCACTTTCAATTACATGTTTTCTCATCATAATTAACACCAATAAACACATTTCACACCACTCACTAATCAATATTATACATTAAGGAAGTTACATATAATCTACTTTCAAACTACTAGTAACAAAAATAATATACTTCAGAACTTCCCCAATTAATAATTACTCACTTTCAATTACATGTTTTCTCATCATAATTAACACCAATAAACACGTTTCACACCACTCACTAATCAATATTATACATTAAGGAAGTTACATAGAATCTACTATGAAACTACTAGTATCAAATTGAATATACTTGTGAACATCCCCAATTAATAATTACTCACTTTCAATTACATGTTTTCTCATCATAATTAACACCAATAAACACATTTCACACCAAACACTAATCAATATTATACATTAAGGAAGTTACATAGAATCTACTATGAAACTACTAGTATCAAATTGAATATACTTGTGAACATCCCCAATTAATAATTACTCACTTTCAATTACATGTTTTCTCATCATAATTAACACCAATAAACACATTTCACACCAAACACTAATCAATATTATACATTAAGGAAGTTACATATAATCTACTTTCAAACTACTAGTAACAAAAATAATATACTTCAGAACTTCCCCAATTAATAATTACTCACTTTCAATTACATGTTTTCTCATCATAATTAACACCAATAAACACATTTCACACCACTCACTAATCAATATTATACATTAAGGAAGTTACATATAATCTACTTTCAAACTACTAGTAACAAAAATAATATACTTCAGAACTTCCCCAATTAATAATTACTCACTTTCAATTACATGTTTTCTCATCATAATTAACACCAATAAACACATTTCACACCAATCACTAATCAATATTATACATTAAGGAAGTTACATAGAATCTACTTTCAAACTACTAGTATCAAATTGAATATACTTGTGAACTTCCCCAATTAATAATTACTCACTTTCAATTACATGTTTTCTCATCATAATTAACACCAATAAACACATTTCACACCACTCACTAATCAATATTATACATTAAGGAAGTTACATAGAATCTACTTTCAAACTACTAGTATCAAATTGAATATACTTGTGAACTTCCCCAATTAATAATTACTCACTTTCAATTACATGTTTTCTCATCATAATTAACACCAATAAACACATTTCACACCACTCACAAATCAATATTATACATTAAGGAAGTTAAAAAGAATCTACTATGAAACTACTAGTATCAAATTGAATATACTTGTGAACTTCCCCAATTAATAATTACTCACTTTCAATTACATGTTTTCTCATCATAATTAACACCAATAAACACGTTTCACACCACTCACTAATCAATATTATACATTAAGGAAGTTACATAGAATCTACTTTCAAACTACTAGTATCAAATTGAATATACTTGTGAACTTCCCCAATTAATAATTACTCACTTTCAATTACATGTTTTCTTATCATAATTAACACCAATAAACACATTTCACATCACACACTAATCAATATTATACATTAAGGAAGTTACATAGAATCTACTATGAAACTACTAGTAACAAATTGAATATACTTGTGAACATCCCCAATTAATAATTACTCACTTTCAATTACATGTTTTCTCATCATAATTAACACCAATAAACACATTTCACATCACTCACTAATCAATATTATACATTAAGGAAGTTACATATAATCTACTTTCAAACTACTAGTAACAAAAATAATATACTTCAGAACTTCCCCAATTAATAATTACTCACTTTCAATTACATGTTTTCTCATCATAATTAACACCAATAAACACATTTCACATCACACACTAATCAATATTATACATTAAGGAAGTTACATAGAATCTACTATGAAACTACTAGTATCAAATTGAATATACTTGTGAACTTCCCCAATTAATAATTACTCACTTTCAATTACATGTTTTCTCATCATAATTAACACCAATAAACACGTTTCACACCACTCACTAATCAATATTATACATTAAGGAAGTTACATAGAATCTACTTTCAAACTACTAGTATCAAATTGAATATACTTGTGAACTTCCCCAATTAATAATTACTCACTTTCAATTACATGTTTTCTCATCATAATTAACACCAATAAACACATTTCACATCACTCACTAATCAATATTATACATTAAGGAAGTTACATATAATCTACTTTCAAACTACTAGTAACAAAAATAATATACTTCAGAACTTCCCCAATTAATAATTACTCACTTTCAATTACATGTTTTCTCATCATAATTAACACCAATAAACACATTTCACACCACTCACTAATCAATATTATACATTAAGGAAGTTACATAGAATCTACTATGAAACTACTAGTATCAAATTGAATATACTTGTGAACTTCCCCAGATAATAATTACTCACTTTCAATTACATGTTTTCTCATCATAATTAACACCAATAAACACATTTCACACCACTCACAAATCAATATTATACATTAAGGAAGTTACATAGAATCTACTTTCAAACTACTAGTATCAAATTGAATATACTTGTGAACTTCCCCAATTAATAATTACTCACTTTCAATTACATGTTTTCTCATCATAATTAACACCAATAAACACATTTCACATCACACACTAATCAATATTATACATTAAGGAAGTTACATAGAATCTACTATGAAACTACTAGTAACAAATTGAATATACTTGTGAACATCCCCAATTAATAATTACTCACTTTCAATTACATGTTTTCTCATCATAATTAACACCAATAAACACATTTCACATCACTCACTAATCAATATTATACATTAAGGAAGTTACATATAATCTACTTTCAAACTACTAGTAACAAAAATAATATACTTCAGAACTTCCCCAATTAATAATTACTCACTTTCAATTACATGTTTTCTCATCATAATTAACACCAATAAACACATTTCACACCAATCACTAATCAATATTATACATTAAGGAAGTTAAAAAGAATCTACTATGAAACTACTAGTATCAAATTGAATATACTTGTGAACTTCCCCAATTAATAATTACTCACTTTCAATTACATGTTTTCTCATCATAATTAACACCAATAAACACATTTCACACCAATCACTAATCAATATTATACATTAAGGAAGTTAAAAAGAATCTACTATGAAACTACTAGTATCAAATTGAATATACTTGTGAACTTCCCCAATTAATAATTACTCACTTTCAATTACATGTTTTCTCATCATAATTAACACCAATAAACACGTTTCACACCAATCACTAATCAATATTATACATTAAGGAAGTTAAAAAGAATCTACTATGAAACTACTAGTATCAAATTGAATATACTTGTGAACTTCCCCAATTAATAATTACTCACTTTCAATTACATGTTTTCTCATCATAATTAACACCAATAAACACGTTTCACACCAATCACTAATCAATATTATACATTAAGGAAGTTAAAAAGAATCTACTATGAAACTACTAGTATCAAATTGAATATACTTGTGAACTTCCCCAATTAATAATTACTCACTTTCAATTACATGTTTTCTCATCATAATTAACACCAATAAACACATTTCACACCAATCACTAATCAATATTATACATTAAGGAAGTTAAAAAGAATCTACTATGAAACTACTAGTATCAAATTGAATATACTTGTGAACTTCCCCAGATAATAATTACTCACTTTCAATTACATGTTTTCTCATCATAATTAACACCAATAAACACATTTCACACCACTCACAAATCAATATTATACATTAAGGAAGTTAAAAAGAATCTACTATGAAACTACTAGTATCAAATTGAATATACTTGTGAACTTCCCCAATTAATAATTACTCACTTTCAATTACATGTTTTCTCATCATAATTAACACCAATAAACACATTTCACACCAAACACTAATCAATATTATACATTAAGGAAGTTAAAAAGAATCTACTATGAAACTACTAGTATCAAATTGAATATACTTGTGAACTTCCCCAATTAATAATTACTCACTTTCAATTACATGTTTTCTCATCATAATTAACACCAATAAACACGTTTCACACCACTCACTAATCAATATTATACATTAAGGAAGTTACATAGAATCTACTTTCAAACTACTAGTATCAAATTGAATATACTTGTGAACTTCCCCAATTAATAATTACTCACTTTCAATTACATGTTTTCTCATCATAATTAACACCAATAAACACATTTCACATCACACACTAATCAATATTATACATTAAGGAAGTTACATAGAATCTACTTTCAAACTACTAGTATCAAATTGAATATACTTGTGAACTTCCCCAATTAATAATTACTCACTTTCAATTACATGTTTTCTCATCATAATTAACACCAATAAACACATTTCACACCACTCACAAATCAATATTATACATTAAGGAAGTTACATAGAACTTATTTTCAAACTACTAGTATCAAATTGAATATACTTGTGAACTTCCCCAATTAATAATTACTCACTTTCAATTACATGTTTTCTCATCATAATTAACACCAATAAACACATTTAACACCAATCACTAATCAATATTATACATTAAGGAAGTTACATAGAACTTATTTTCAAACTACTAGTATCAAATTGAATATACTTGTGAACTTCCCCAATTAATAATTACTCACTTTCAATTACATGTTTTCTCATCATAATTAGCACCAATAAACACATTTCACACCACTCACTAATCAATATTATACATTAAGGAAGTTACATAGAATCTACTTTCAAACTACTAGTATCAAATTGAATATACTTGTGAACTTCCCCAATTAATAATTACTCACTTTCAATTACATGTTTTCTCATCATAATTAACACCAATAAACACATTTCACATCACTCACTAATCAATATTATACATTAAGGAAGTTACATAGAATCTACTTTCAAACTACTAGTATCAAAAATAATATACTTCAGAACTTCCCCAATTAATAATTACTCACTTTCAATTACATGTTTTCTCATCATAATTAACACCAATAAACACATTTCACACCACACACTAATCAATATTATACATTAAGGAAGTTACATAGAATCTACTTTCAAACTACTAGTAAAAAAATAATATACTTCTGAACTTCCCCATTTAATAATTACTCACTTTCAATTACATGTTTTCTCATCATAATTAGCACCAATAAACACATTTCACACCACTCACTAATCAATATTATACATTAAGGAAGTTACATAGAATCTACTATGAAACTACTAGTAACAAATTGAATATACTTGTGAACTTCCCCAGATAATAATTACTCACTTTCAATTACATGTTTTCTCATCATAATTAACACCAATAAACACATTTCACACCACTCACAAATCAATATTATACATTAAGGAAGTTACATAGAACTTATTTTCAAACTACTAGTATCAAATTGAATATACTTGTGAACTTCCCCAATTAATAATTACTCACTTTCAATTACATGTTTTCTCATCATAATTAGCACCAATAAACACATTTCACACCACTCACTAATCAATATTATACATTAAGGAAGTTACATAGAATCTACTTTCAAACTACTAGTATCAAATTGAATATACTTGTGAACTTCCCCAATTAATAATTACTCACTTTCAATTACATGTTTTCTCATCATAATTAACACCAATAAACACATTTCACATCACTCACTAATCAATATTATACATTAAGGAAGTTACATATAATCTACTTTCAAACTACTAGTAACAAAAATAATATACTTCAGAACTTCCCCAATTAATAATTACTCACTTTCAATTACATGTTTTCTCATCATAATTAACACCAATAAACACATTTCACACCACTCACTAATCAATATTATACATTAAGGAAGTTACATAGAATCTACTATGAAACTACTAGTATCAAATTGAATATACTTGTGAACTTCCCCAGATAATAATTACTCACTTTCAATTACATGTTTTCTCATCATAATTAACACCAATAAACACATTTCACACCACTCACAAATCAATATTATACATTAAGGAAGTTAAAAAGAATCTACTATGAAACTACTAGTATCAAATTGAATATACTTGTGAACTTCCCCAAATAATAATTACTCACTTTCAATTACATGTTTTCTCATCATAATTAACACCAATAAACACATTTCACATCACACACTAATCAATATTATACATTAAGGAAGTTACATAGAATCTACTATGAAACTACTAGTAACAAATTGAATATACTTGTGAACATTCCCAATTAATAATTACTCACTTTCAATTACATGTTTTCTCATCATAATTAACACCAATAAACACATTTCACACCAAACACTAATCAATATTATACATTAAGGAAGTTACATATAATCTACTTTCAAACTACTAGTATCAAATTGAATATACTTGTGAACTTCCCCAATTAATAATTACTCACTTTCAATTACATGTTTTCTCATCATAATTAACACCAATAAACACATTTCACACCAATCACTAATCAATATTATACATTAAGGAAGTTACATATAATCTACTATGAAACTACTAGTATCAAACCGAACATAATTATGAACTTCCCTATTCAATTTTTACTTACTTTCATTTAATGTTTTCTTATCATTTTTTTATCTCCAATCAAAATTAAATACTAAATAAAGTTAAAAAGAATATATCAGGGAGGTTATTAACAACTTTTTACTGAAAACCATACTCGAAGCATATTTACAATAAAAAAATGACTTAATTTAAGAGTGAAATATAAATAAACTACATAAAAATAATGTTCCTCCCGCATCTAATATATATGAGTAGCTATAAATTTGATATATAAATGCTGCGGATAATAATGGCACCCCCGCGTCTAATGAGTATGATTTGTTACAAATGTGATAGAAAACGAGCGACATAAAGTATAGGGACCGCTGCATCTACAAAATGAGCTCTCAGAGAATAATAAAAGTAACTGACAAATAAAAAAGTTCGAAAGAAAATGAGTAAAAAAAGTAGAAAATAAAAGTAATTAAAATAAAGAAAATCGAACGAAAATAATGCAATAAAAATATAATAAAAATAAAGGACATATAAGCAACCGAAAGATTAAATAAAGTTAGTCAAATTTAAAAAAGAAACTCCCGCGTCTAATGAATATAAAAAGGCAGTTTATAAACGATAATAAGTGATATATTTAGGAAAATAAATGCAAAAGATTTACAAATAAATTGCATGAGAGTATAAGAATGACAGTATATGAATATAAAAAAGAAAGGTTGAATGAGAATATAATAAAACGTGAAAAATATAATAAAAGAGGATAAACGAGGCTAAACGGGTGACACTTCTGTTCGAGATAAAGTAGTTGATTAGGATAAAGAAGTTGATTAAAGTAAAGAAATAAAGAATTGAAAGCTCAAAAAAGCAATTAACATGAGCAATAAAGAAATGAACAGAAAATTGATATAAAACTTAATGAATAACATGTGAAAAATCATAAATGTTAAGTCTATAAAAAATGACTTAATTAATATTATACAATGAGGAAGTTACATAGAATCTACTTTAAAACTACTAGTATCAAAGTGAATATACTTATTAACTTCCCCATTTGATAATTACTCACTTTCAATTACATGTTTTCTGATCATAATTAACACCAATAAACACATTTCACATCACACACTAATCAATATTATACATTAAGGAAGTTAAATAGAATCTACTATGAAACTACTAGTATCAAACCGAACATAATTATGAACTTCCCTATTCAATTTTTACTTACTTTCATTTAATGTTTTCTTATCATTTTTTTATCTCCAATCAAAATTAAATACTAAATAAAGTTAAAAAGAATATATCAGGGAGGTTATTAACAACTTTTTACTGAAAACCATACTCGAAGCATATTTACAATAAAAAAATGACTTAATTTAAGAGTGAAATATAAATAAACTACATAAAAATAATGTTCCTCCCGCATCTAATATATATGAGTAGCTATAAATTTGATATATAAATGCTGCGGATAATAATGGCACCCCCGCGTCTAATGAGTATGATTTGTTACAAATGTGATAGAAAACGAGCGACATAAAGTATAGGGACCGCTGCATCTACAAAATGAGCTCTCAGAGAATAATAAAAGTAACTGACAAATAAAAAAGTTCGAAAGAAAATGAGTAAAAAAAGTAGAAAATAAAAGTAATTAAAATAAAGAAAATCGAACGAAAATAATGCAATAAAAATATAATAAAAATAAAGGACATATAAGCAACCGAAAGATTAAATAAAGTTAGTCAAATTTAAAAAAGAAACTCCCGCGTCTAATGAATATAAAAAGGCAGTTTATAAACGATAATAAGTGATATATTTAGGAAAATAAATGCAAAAGATTTACAAATAAATTGCATGAGAGTATAAGAATGACAGTATATGAATATAAAAAAGAAAGGTTGAATGAGAATATAATAAAACGTGAAAAATATAATAAAAGAGGATAAACGAGGCTAAACGGGTGACACTTCTGTTCGAGATAAAGTAGTTGATTAGGATAAAGAAGTTGATTAAAGTAAAGAAATAAAGAATTGAAAGCTCAAAAAAGCAATTAACATGAGCAATAAAGAAATGAACAGAAAATTGATATAAAACTTAATGAATAACATGTGAAAAATCATAAATGTTAAGTCTATAAAAAATGACTTAATTAATATTATACAATGAGGAAGTTACATAGAATCTACTTTAAAACTACTAGTATCAAAGTGAATATACTTATTAACTTCCCCATTTGATAATTACTCACTTTCAATTACATGTTTTCTGATCATAATTAACACCAATAAACACATTTCACATCACACACTAATCAATATTATACATTAAGGAAGTTAAATAGAATCTACTATGAAACTACTAGTATCAAACCGAACATAATTATGAACTTCCCTATTCAATTTTTACTTACTTTCATTTAATGTTTTCTTATCATTTTTTTATCTCCAATCAAAATTAAATACTAAATAAAGTTAAAAAGAATATATCAGGGAGGTTATTAACAACTTTTTACTGAAAACCATACTCGAAGCATATTTACAATAAAAAAATGACTTAATTTAAGAGTGAAATATAAATAAACTACATAAAAATAATGTTCCTCCCGCATCTAATATATATGAGTAGCTATAAATTTGATATATAAATGCTGCGGATAATAATGGCACCCCCGCGTCTAATGAGTATGATTTGTTACAAATGTGATAGAAAACGAGCGACATAAAGTATAGGGACCGCTGCATCTACAAAATGAGCTCTCAGAGAATAATAAAAGTAACTGACAAATAAAAAAGTTCGAAAGAAAATGAGTAAAAAAAGTAGAAAATAAAAGTAATTAAAATAAAGAAAATCGAACGAAAATAATGCAATAAAAATATAATAAAAATAAAGGACATATAAGCAACCGAAAGATTAAATAAAGTTAGTCAAATTTAAAAAAGAAACTCCCGCGTCTAATGAATATAAAAAGGCAGTTTATAAACGATAATAAGTGATATATTTAGGAAAATAAATGCAAAAGATTTACAAATAAATTGCATGAGAGTATAAGAATGACAGTATATGAATATAAAAAAGAAAGGTTGAATGAGAATATAATAAAACGTGAAAAATATAATAAAAGAGGATAAACGAGGCTAAACGGGTGACACTTCTGTTCGAGATAAAGTAGTTGATTAGGATAAAGAAGTTGATTAAAGTAAAGAAATAAAGAATTGAAAGCTCAAAAAAGCAATTAACATGAGCAATAAAGAAATGAACAGAAAATTGATATAAAACTTAATGAATAACATGTGAAAAATCATAAATGTTAAGTCTATAAAAAATGACTTAATTAATATTATACAATGAGGAAGTTACATAGAATCTACTTTAAAACTACTAGTATCAAAGTGAATATACTTATTAACTTCCCCATTTGATAATTACTCACTTTCAATTACATGTTTTCTGATCATAATTAACACCAATAAACACATTTCACATCACACACTAATCAATATTATACATTAAGGAAGTTAAATAGAATCTACTATGAAACTACTAGTATCAAACCGAACATAATTATGAACTTCCCTATTCAATTTTTACTTACTTTCATTTAATGTTTTCTTATCATTTTTTTATCTCCAATCAAAATTAAATACTAAATAAAGTTAAAAAGAATATATCAGGGAGGTTATTAACAACTTTTTACTGAAAACCATACTCGAAGCATATTTACAATAAAAAAATGACTTAATTTAAGAGTGAAATATAAATAAACTACATAAAAATAATGTTCCTCCCGCATCTAATATATATGAGTAGCTATAAATTTGATATATAAATGCTGCGGATAATAATGGCACCCCCGCGTCTAATGAGTATGATTTGTTACAAATGTGATAGAAAACGAGCGACATAAAGTATAGGGACCGCTGCATCTACAAAATGAGCTCTCAGAGAATAATAAAAGTAACTGACAAATAAAAAAGTTCGAAAGAAAATGAGTAAAAAAAGTAGAAAATAAAAGTAATTAAAATAAAGAAAATCGAACGAAAATAATGCAATAAAAATATAATAAAAATAAAGGACATATAAGCAACCGAAAGATTAAATAAAGTTAGTCAAATTTAAAAAAGAAACTCCCGCGTCTAATGAATATAAAAAGGCAGTTTATAAACGATAATAAGTGATATATTTAGGAAAATAAATGCAAAAGATTTACAAATAAATTGCATGAGAGTATAAGAATGACAGTATATGAATATAAAAAAGAAAGGTTGAATGAGAATATAATAAAACGTGAAAAATATAATAAAAGAGGATAAACGAGGCTAAACGGGTGACACTTCTGTTCGAGATAAAGTAGTTGATTAGGATAAAGAAGTTGATTAAAGTAAAGAAATAAAGAATTGAAAGCTCAAAAAAGCAATTAACATGAGCAATAAAGAAATGAACAGAAAATTGATATAAAACTTAATGAATAACATGTGAAAAATCATAAATGTTAAGTCTATAAAAAATGACTTAATTAATATTATACAATGAGGAAGTTACATAGAATCTACTTTAAAACTACTAGTATCAAAGTGAATATACTTATTAACTTCCCCATTTGATAATTACTCACTTTCAATTACATGTTTTCTGATCATAATTAACACCAATAAACACATTTCACATCACACACTAATCAATATTATACATTAAGGAAGTTAAATAGAATCTACTATGAAACTACTAGTATCAAACCGAACATAATTATGAACTTCCCTATTCAATTTTTACTTACTTTCATTTAATGTTTTCTTATCATTTTTTTATCTCCAATCAAAATTAAATACTAAATAAAGTTAAAAAGAATATATCAGGGAGGTTATTAACAACTTTTTACTGAAAACCATACTCGAAGCATATTTACAATAAAAAAATGACTTAATTTAAGAGTGAAATATAAATAAACTACATAAAAATAATGTTCCTCCCGCATCTAATATATATGAGTAGCTATAAATTTGATATATAAATGCTGCGGATAATAATGGCACCCCCGCGTCTAATGAGTATGATTTGTTACAAATGTGATAGAAAACGAGCGACATAAAGTATAGGGACCGCTGCATCTACAAAATGAGCTCTCAGAGAATAATAAAAGTAACTGACAAATAAAAAAGTTCGAAAGAAAATGAGTAAAAAAAGTAGAAAATAAAAGTAATTAAAATAAAGAAAATCGAACGAAAATAATGCAATAAAAATATAATAAAAATAAAGGACATATAAGCAACCGAAAGATTAAATAAAGTTAGTCAAATTTAAAAAAAAACTCCCGCGTCTAATGAATATAAAAAGGCAGTTTATAAACGATAATAAGTGATATATTTAGGAAAATAAATGCAAAAGATTTACAAATAAATTGCATGAGAGTATAAGAATGACAGTATATGAATATAAAAAAGAAAGGTTGAATGAGAATATAATAAAACGTGAAAAATATAATAAAAGAGGATAAACGAGGCTAAACGGGTGACACTTCTGTTCGAGATAAAGTAGTTGATTAGGATAAAGAAGTTGATTAAAGTAAAGAAATAAAGAATTGAAAGCTCAAAAAAGCAATTAACATGAGCAATAAAGAAATGAACAGAAAATTGATATAAAACTTAATGAATAACATGTGAAAAATCATAAATGTTAAGTCTATAAAAAATGACTTAATTAATATTATACAATGAGGAAGTTACATAGAATCTACTTTAAAACTACTAGTATCAAAGTGAATATACTTATTAACTTCCCCATTTGATAATTACTCACTTTCAATTACATGTTTTCTGATCATAATTAACACCAATAAACACATTTCACATCACACACTAATCAATATTATACATTAAGGAAGTTAAATAGAATCTACTATGAAACTACTAGTATCAAACCGAACATAATTATGAACTTCCCTATTCAATTTTTACTTACTTTCATTTAATGTTTTCTTATCATTTTTTTATCTCCAATCAAAATTAAATACTAAATAAAGTTAAAAAGAATATATCAGGGAGGTTATTAACAACTTTTTACTGAAAACCATACTCGAAGCATATTTACAATAAAAAAATGACTTAATTTAAGAGTGAAATATAAATAAACTACATAAAAATAATGTTCCTCCCGCATCTAATATATATGAGTAGCTATAAATTTGATATATAAATGCTGCGGATAATAATGGCACCCCCGCGTCTAATGAGTATGATTTGTTACAAATGTGATAGAAAACGAGCGACATAAAGTATAGGGACCGCTGCATCTACAAAATGAGCTCTCAGAGAATAATAAAAGTAACTGACAAATAAAAAAGTTCGAAAGAAAATGAGTAAAAAAAGTAGAAAATAAAAGTAATTAAAATAAAGAAAATCGAACGAAAATAATGCAATAAAAATATAATAAAAATAAAGGACATATAAGCAACCGAAAGATTAAATAAAGTTAGTCAAATTTAAAAAAAAAACTCCCGCGTCTAATGAATATAAAAAGGCAGTTTATAAACGATAATAAGTGATATATTTAGGAAAATAAATGCAAAAGATTTACAAATAAATTGCATGAGAGTATAAGAATGACAGTATATGAATATAAAAAAGAAAGGTTGAATGAGAATATAATAAAACGTGAAAAATATAATAAAAGAGGATAAACGAGGCTAAACGGGTGACACTTCTGTTCGAGATAAAGTAGTTGATTAGGATAAAGAAGTTGATTAAAGTAAAGAAATAAAGAATTGAAAGCTCAAAAAAGCAATTAACATGAGCAATAAAGAAATGAACAGAAAATTGATATAAAACTTAATGAATAACATGTGAAAAATCATAAATGTTAAGTCTATAAAAAATGACTTAATTAATATTATACAATGAGGAAGTTACATAGAATCTACTTTAAAACTACTAGTATCAAAGTGAATATACTTATTAACTTCCCCATTTGATAATTACTCACTTTCAATTACATGTTTTCTGATCATAATTAACACCAATAAACACATTTCACATCACACACTAATCAATATTATACATTAAGGAAGTTAAATAGAATCTACTATGAAACTACTAGTATCAAACCGAACATAATTATGAACTTCCCTATTCAATTTTTACTTACTTTCATTTAATGTTTTCTTATCATTTTTTTATCTCCAATCAAAATTAAATACTAAATAAAGTTAAAAAGAATATATCAGGGAGGTTATTAACAACTTTTTACTGAAAACCATACTCGAAGCATATTTACAATAAAAAAATGACTTAATTTAAGAGTGAAATATAAATAAACTACATAAAAATAATGTTCCTCCCGCATCTAATATATATGAGTAGCTATAAATTTGATATATAAATGCTGCGGATAATAATGGCACCCCCGCGTCTAATGAGTATGATTTGTTACAAATGTGATAGAAAACGAGCGACATAAAGTATAGGGACCGCTGCATCTACAAAATGAGCTCTCAGAGAATAATAAAAGTAACTGACAAATAAAAAAGTTCGAAAGAAAATGAGTAAAAAAAGTAGAAAATAAAAGTAATTAAAATAAAGAAAATCGAACGAAAATAATGCAATAAAAATATAATAAAAATAAAGGACATATAAGCAACCGAAAGATTAAATAAAGTTAGTCAAATTTAAAAAAAAAACTCCCGCGTCTAATGAATATAAAAAGGCAGTTTATAAACGATAATAAGTGATATATTTAGGAAAATAAATGCAAAAGATTTACAAATAAATTGCATGAGAGTATAAGAATGACAGTATATGAATATAAAAAAGAAAGGTTGAATGAGAATATAATAAAACGTGAAAAATATAATAAAAGAGGATAAACGAGGCTAAACGGGTGACACTTCTGTTCGAGATAAAGTAGTTGATTAGGATAAAGAAGTTGATTAAAGTAAAGAAATAAAGAATTGAAAGCTCAAAAAAGCAATTAACATGAGCAATAAAGAAATGAACAGAAAATTGATATAAAACTTAATGAATAACATGTGAAAAATCATAAATGTTAAGTCTATAAAAAATGACTTAATTAATATTATACAATGAGGAAGTTACATAGAATCTACTTTAAAACTACTAGTATCAAAGTGAATATACTTATTAACTTCCCCATTTGATAATTACTCACTTTCAATTACATGTTTTCTGATCATAATTAACACCAATAAACACATTTCACATCACACACTAATCAATATTATACATTAAGGAAGTTAAATAGAATCTACTATGAAACTACTAGTATCAAACCGAACATAATTATGAACTTCCCTATTCAATTTTTACTTACTTTCATTTAATGTTTTCTTATCATTTTTTTATCTCCAATCAAAATTAAATACTAAATAAAGTTAAAAAGAATATATCAGGGAGGTTATTAACAACTTTTTACTGAAAACCATACTCGAAGCATATTTACAATAAAAAAATGACTTAATTTAAGAGTGAAATATAAATAAACTACATAATTCAAATAAAGAAAATCGAACGAAAATAATGCAATAAAAATATAATAAAAATAAAGGACATATAAGCAACCGAAAGATTAAATAAAGTTAGTCAAATTTAAAAAAAAAACTCCTGCGTCTAATGAATATAAAAAGGCAGTTTATAAACGATAATAAGTGATATATTTAGGAAAATAAATGCAAAAGATTTGCAAATAAATTGCATGAGAGTATAAGAATGACAGTATATGAATATAAAAAAGAAAGGTTGAATGAGAATATAATAAAACGTGAAAAATATAATAAAAGAGGATAAACGAGGCTAAACGGGTGACACTTCTGTTCGAGATAAAGTAGTTGATTAGGATAAAGAAGTTGATTAAAGTAAAGAAATAAAGAATTGAAAGCTCAAAAAAGCAATTAACATGAGCAATAAAGAAATGAACAGAAAATTGATATAAAACTTAATGAATAACATGTGAAAAATCATAAATGTTAAGTCTATAAAAAATGACTTAATTAATATTATACAATGAGGAAGTTACATAGAATCTACTTTAAAACTACTAGTATCAAAGTGAATATACTTATTAACTTCCCCATTTGATAATTACTCACTTTCAATTACATGTTTTCTGATCATAATTAACACCAATAAACACATTTCACATCACACACTAATCAATATTATACATTAAGGAAGTTAAATAGAATCTACTATGAAACTACTAGTATCAAACCGAATCTAATATATAATAATGCAATAAAAATATAATAAAAATAAAGGACATATAAGCAACCGAAAGATTAAATAAAGTTAGTCAAATTTAAAAAAAAACTCCTGCGTCTAATGAATATAAAAAGGCAGTTTATAAACGATAATAAGTGAAGTTCGAAAGAAAATGAGTAAAAAAAGTAGAAAATAAAAGTAATTCAAATAAAGAAAATCGAACGAAAATAATGCAATAAAAATATAATAAAAATAAAGGGACATATAAGCAACCGAAAGATTAAATAAAGTTAGTCAAATTTAAAAAAAAACTCCTGCGTCTAATGAATATAAAAAGGCAGTTTATAAACGATAATAAGTGATATATTTAGGAAAATAAATGCAAAAGATTTGCAAATAAATTGCATGAGAGTATAAGAATGACAGTATATGAATATAAAAAAGAAAGAACCGAACATAATTATGAACTTCCCTATTCAATTTTTACTTACTTTCATTTAATGTTTTCTTATCATTTTTTTATCTCCAATCAAAATTAAATACTAAATAAAGTTAAAAAGAATATATCAGGGAGGTTATTAACAACTTTTTACTGAAAACCATACTCGAAGCATATTTACAATAAAAAAATGACTTAATTTAAGAGTGAAATATAAATAAACTACATAAAAATAATGTTCCTCCCGCATCTAATATATATGAGTAGCTATAAATTTGATATATAAATGCTGCGGATAATAATGGCACCCCCGCGTCTAATGAGTATGATTTGTTACAAATGTGATAGAAAACGAGCGACATAAAGTATAGGGACCGCTGCATCTACAAAATGAGCTCTCAGAGAATAATAAAAGTAACTGACAAATAAAAAAGTTCGAAAGAAAATGAGTAAAAAAAGTAGAAAATAAAAGTAATTCATTAAAATAAAGAAAATCGAACGAAAATAATGCAATAAAAATATAATAAAAATAAAGGACATATAAGCAACCGAAAGATTAAATAAAGTTAATCAAATTTAAAAAAAAACTCCCGCGTCTAATGAATATAAAAAGGCAGTTTATAAACGATAATAAGTGATATATTTAGGAAAATAAATGCAAAAGATTTGCAAATAAATTGCATGAGAGTATAAGAATGACAGTATATGAATATAAAAAAGAAAGGTTGAATGAGAATATAATAAAACGTGAAAAATATAATAAAAGAGGATAAACGAGGCTAAACGGGTGACACTTCTGTTCGAGATAAAGTAGTTGATTAGGATAAAGAAGTTGATTAAAGTAAAGAAATAAAGAATTGAAAGCTCAAAAAAGCAATTAACATGAGCAATAAAGAAATGAACAGAAAATTGATATAAAACTTAATGAATAACATGTGAAAAATCATAAATGTTAAGTCTATAAAAAATGACTTAATTAATATTATACAATGAGGAAGTTACATAGAATCTACTTTAAAACTACTAGTATCAAAGTGAATATACTTATTAACTTCCCCATTTGATAATTACTCACTTTCAATTACATGTTTTCTGATCATAATTAACACCAATAAACACATTTCACATCACACACTAATCAATATTATACATTAAGGAAGTTAAATAGAATCTACTATGAAACTACTAGTATCAAACCGAACATAATTATGAACTTCCCTATTCAATTTTTACTTACTTTCATTTAATGTTTTCTTATCATTTTTTTATCTCCAATCAAAATTAAATACTAAATAAAGTTAAAAAGAATATATCAGGGAGGTTATTAACAACTTTTTACTGAAAACCATACTCGAAGCATATTTACAATAAAAAAATGACTTAATTTAAGAGTGAAATATAAATAAACTACATAAAAATAATGTTCCTCCCGCATCTAATATATATGAGTAGCTATAAATTTGATATATAAATGCTGCGGATAATAATGGCACCCCCGCGTCTAATGAGTATGATTTGTTACAAATGTGATAGAAAACGAGCGACATAAAGTATAGGGACCGCTGCATCTACAAAATGAGCTCTCAGAGAATAATAAAAGTAACTGACAAATAAAAAAGTTCGAAAGAAAATGAGTAAAAAAAGTAGAAAATAAAAGTAATTAAAATAAAGAAAATCGAACGAAAATAATGCAATAAAAATATAATAAAAATAAAGGACATATAAGCAACCGAAAGATTAAATAAAGTTAGTCAAATTTAAAAAAGAAACTCCCGCGTCTAATGAATATAAAAAGGCAGTTTATAAACGATAATAAGTGATATATTTAGGAAAATAAATGCAAAAGATTTGCAAATAAATTGCATGAGAGTATAAGAATGACAGTATATGAATATAAAAAAGAAAGGTTGAATGAGAATATAATAAAACGTGAAAAATATAATAAAAGAGGATAAACGAGGCTAAACGGGTGACACTTCTGTTCGAGATAAAGTAGTTGATTAGGATAAAGAAGTTGATTAAAGTAAAGAAATAAAGAATTGAAAGCTCAAAAAAGCAATTAACATGAGCAATAAAGAAATGAACAGAAAATTGATATAAAACTTAATGAATAACATGTGAAAAATCATAAATGTTAAGTCTATAAAAAATGACTTAATTAATATTATACAATGAGGAAGTTACATAGAATCTACTTTAAAACTACTAGTATCAAAGTGAATATACTTATTAACTTCCCCATTTGATAATTACTCACTTTCAATTACATGTTTTCTCATCATAATTAACACCAATAAACACATTTCACATCACACACTAATCAATATTATACATTAAGGAAGTTAAATAGAATCTACTATGAAACTACTAGTATCAAACCGAACATAATTATGAACTTCCCTATTCAATTTTTACTTACTTTCATTTAATGTTTTCTTATCATTTTTTTATCTCCAATCAAAATTAAATACTAAATAAAGTTAAAAAGAATATATCAGGGAGGTTATTAACAACTTTTTACTGAAAACCATACTCGAAGCATATTTACAATAAAAAAATGACTTAATTTAAGAGTGAAATATAAATAAACTACATAAAAATAATGTTCCTCCCGCATCTAATATATATGAGTAGCTATAAATTTGATATATAAATGCTGCGGATAATAATGGCACCCCCGCGTCTAATGAGTATGATTTGTTACAAATGTGATAGAAAACGAGCGACATAAAGTATAGGGACCGCTGCATCTACAAAATGAGCTCTCAGAGAATAATAAAAGTAACTGACAAATAAAAAAGTTCGAAAGAAAATGAGTAAAAAAAGTAGAAAATAAAAGTAATTAAAATAAAGAAAATCGAACGAAAATAATGCAATAAAAATATAATAAAAATAAAGGACATATAAGCAACCGAAAGATTAAATAAAGTTAGTCAAATTTAAAAAAAAACTCCCGCGTCTAATGAATATAAAAAGGCAGTTTATAAACGATAATAAGTGATATATTTAGGAAAATAAATGCAAAAGATTTGCAAATAAATTGCATGAGAGTATAAGAATGACAGTATATGAATATAAAAAAGAAAGGTTGAATGAGAATATAATAAAACGTGAAAAATATAATAAAAGAGGATAAACGAGGCTAAACGGGTGACACTTCTGTTCGAGATAAAGTAGTTGATTAGGATAAAGAAGTTGATTAAAGTAAAGAAATAAAGAATTGAAAGCTCAAAAAAGCAATTAACATGAGCAATAAAGAAATGAACAGAAAATTGATATAAAACTTAATGAATAACATGTGAAAAATCATAAATGTTAAGTCTATAAAAAATGACTTAATTAATATTATACAATGAGGAAGTTACATAGAATCTACTTTAAAACTACTAGTATCAAAGTGAAAATTAAATACTAAATAAAGTTAAAAAGAATATATCAGGGAGGTTATTAACAACTTTTTACTGAAAACCATACTCGAAGCATATTTACAATAAAAAAATGACTTAATTTAAGAGTGAAATATAAATAAACTACATAAAAATAATGTTCCTCCCGCATCTAATATATATGAGTAGCTATAAATTTGATATATAAATGCTGCGGATAATAATGGCACCCCCGCGTCTAATGAGTATGATTTGTTACAAATGTGATAGAAAACGAGCGACATAAAGTATAGGGACCGCTGCATCTACAAAATGAGCTCTCAGAGAATAATAAAAGTAACTGACAAATAAAAAAGTTCGAAAGAAAATGAGTAAAAAAAGTAGAAAATAAAAGTAATTAAAATAAAGAAAATCGAACGAAAATAATGCAATAAAAATATAATAAAAATAAAGGACATATAAGCAACCGAAAGATTAAATAAAGTTAGTCAAATTTAAAAAAGAAACTCCCGCGTCTAATGAATATAAAAAGGCAGTTTATAAACGATAATAAGTGATATATTTAGGAAAATAAATGCAAAAGATTTGCAAATAAATTGCATGAGAGTATAAGAATGACAGTATATGAATATAAAAAAGAAAGGTTGAATGAGAATATAATAAAACGTGAAAAATATAATAAAAGAGGATAAACGAGGCTAAACGGGTGACACTTCTGTTCGAGATAAAGTAGTTGATTAGGATAAAGAAGTTGATTAAAGTAAAGAAATAAAGAATTGAAAGCTCAAAAAAGCAATTAACATGAGCAATAAAGAAATGAACAGAAAATTGATATAAAACTTAATGAATAACATGTGAAAAATCATAAATGTTAAGTCTATAAAAAATGACTTAATTAATATTATACAATGAGGAAGTTACATAGAATCTACTTTAAAACTACTAGTATCAAAGTGAATATACTTATTAACTTCCCCATTTGATAATTACTCACTTTCAATTACATGTTTTCTCATCATAATTAACACCAATAAACACATTTCACATCACACACTAATCAATATTATACATTAAGGAAGTTAAATAGAATCTACTATGAAACTACTAGTATCAAACCGAACATAATTATGAACTTCCCTATTCAATTTTTACTTACTTTCATTTAATGTTTTCTTATCATTTTTTTATCTCCAATCAAAATTAAATACTAAATAAAGTTAAAAAGAATATATCAGGGAGGTTATTAACAACTTTTTACTGAAAACCATACTCGAAGCATATTTACAATAAAAAAATGACTTAATTTAAGAGTGAAATATAAATAAACTACATAAAAATAATGTTCCTCCCGCATCTAATATATATGAGTAGCTATAAATTTGATATATAAATGCTGCGGATAATAATGGCACCCCCGCGTCTAATGAGTATGATTTGTTACAAATGTGATAGAAAACGAGCGACATAAAGTATAGGGACCGCTGCATCTACAAAATGAGCTCTCAGAGAATAATAAAAGTAACTGACAAATAAAAAAGTTCGAAAGAAAATGAGTAAAAAAAGTAGAAAATAAAAGTAATTAAAATAAAGAAAATCGAACGAAAATAATGCAATAAAAATATAATAAAAATAAAGGACATATAAGCAACCGAAAGATTAAATAAAGTTAGTCAAATTTAAAAAAGAAACTCCCGCGTCTAATGAATATAAAAAGGCAGTTTATAAACGATAATAAGTGATATATTTAGGAAAATAAATGCAAAAGATTTGCAAATAAATTGCATGAGAGTATAAGAATGACAGTATATGAATATAAAAAAGAAAGGTTGAATGAGAATATAATAAAACGTGAAAAATATAATAAAAGAGGATAAACGAGGCTAAACGGGTGACACTTCTGTTCGAGATAAAGTAGTTGATTAGGATAAAGAAGTTGATTAAAGTAAAGAAATAAAGAATTGAAAGCTCAAAAAAGCAATTAACATGAGCAATAAAGAAATGAACAGAAAATTGATATAAAACTTAATGAATAACATGTGAAAAATCATAAATGTTAAGTCTATAAAAAATGACTTAATTAATATTATACAATGAGGAAGTTACATAGAATCTACTTTAAAACTACTAGTATCAAAGTGAATATACTTATTAACTTCCCCATTTGATAATTACTCACTTTCAATTACATGTTTTCTGATCATAATTAACACCAATAAACACATTTCACATCACACACTAATCAATATTATACATTAAGGAAGTTAAATAGAATCTACTATGAAACTACTAGTATCAAACCGAACATAATTATGAACTTCCCTATTCAATTTTTACTTACTTTCATTTAATGTTTTCTTATCATTTTTTTATCTCCAATCAAAATTAAATACTAAATAAAGTTAAAAAGAATATATCAGGGAGGTTATTAACAACTTTTTACTGAAAACCATACTCGAAGCATATTTACAATAAAAAAATGACTTAATTTAAGAGTGAAATATAAATAAACTACATAAAAATAATGTTCCTCCCGCATCTAATATATATGAGTAGCTATAAATTTGATATATAAATGCTGCGGATAATAATGGCACCCCCCGCGTCTAATGAGTATGATTTGTTACAAATGTGATAGAAAACGAGCGACATAAAGTATAGGGACCGCTGCATCTACAAAATGAGCTCTCAGAGAATAATAAAAGTAACTGACAAATAAAAAAGTTCGAAAGAAAATGAGTAAAAAAAGTAGAAAATAAAAGTAATTCAAATAAAGAAAATCGAACGAAAATAATGCAATAAAAATATAATAAAAATAAAGGACATATAAGCAACCGAAAGATTAAATAAAGTTAGTCAAATTTAAAAAAAAACTCCCGCGTCTAATGAATATAAAAAGGCAGTTTATAAACGATAATAAGTGATATATTTAGGAAAATAAATGCAAAAGATTTGCAAATAAATTGCATGAGAGTATAAGAATGACAGTATATGAATATAAAAAAGAAAGGTTGAATGAGAATATAATAAAACGTGAAAAATATAATAAAAGAGGATAAACGAGGCTAAACGGGTGACACTTCTGTTCGAGATAAAGTAGTTGATTAGGATAAAGAAGTTGATTAAAGTAAAGAAATAAAGAATTGAAAGCTCAAAAAAGCAATTAACATGAGCAATAAAGAAATGAACAGAAAATTGATATAAAACTTAATGAATAACATGTGAAAAATCATAAATGTTAAGTCTATAAAAAATGACTTAATTAATATTATACAATGAGGAAGTTACATAGAATCTACTTTAAAACTACTAGTATCAAAGTGAATATACTTATTAACTTCCCCATTTGATAATTACTCACTTTCAATTACATGTTTTCTGATCATAATTAACACCAATAAACACATTTCACATCACACACTAATCAATATTATACATTAAGGAAGTTAAATAGAATCTACTATGAAACTACTAGTATCAAACCGAACATAATTATGAACTTCCCTATTCAATTTTTACTTACTTTCATTTAATGTTTTCTTATCATTTTTTTATCTCCAATCAAAATTAAATACTAAATAAAGTTAAAAAGAATATATCAGGGAGGTTATTAACAACTTTTTACTGAAAACCATACTCGAAGCATATTTACAATAAAAAAATGACTTAATTTAAGAGTGAAATATAAATAAACTACATAAAAATAATGTTCCTCCCGCATCTAATATATATGAGTAGCTATAAATTTGATATATAAATGCTGCGGATAATAATGGCACCCCCGCGTCTAATGAGTATGATTTGTTACAAATGTGATAGAAAACGAGCGACATAAAGTATAGGGACCGCTGCATCTACAAAATGAGCTCTCAGAGAATAATAAAAGTAACTGACAAATAAAAAAGTTCGAAAGAAAATGAGTAAAAAAAGTAGAAAATAAAAGTAATTCAAAAATAAAGAAAATCGAACGAAAATAATGCAATAAAAATATAATAAAAATAAAGGACATATAAGCAACCGAAAGATTAAATAAAGTTAGTCAAATTTAAAAAAAAACTCCCGCGTCTAATGAATATAAAAAGGCAGTTTATAAACGATAATAAGTGATATATTTAGGAAAATAAATGCAAAAGATTTGCAAATAAATTGCATGAGAGTATAAGAATGACAGTATATGAATATAAAAAAGAAAGGTTGAATGAGAATATAATAAAACGTGAAAAATATAATAAAAGAGGATAAACGAGGCTAAACGGGTGACACTTCTGTTCGAGATAAAGTAGTTGATTAGGATAAAGAAGTTGATTAAAGTAAAGAAATAAAGAATTGAAAGCTCAAAAAAGCAATTAACATGAGCAATAAAGAAATGAACAGAAAATTGATATAAAACTTAATGAATAACATGTGAAAAATCATAAATGTTAAGTCTATAAAAAATGACTTAATTAATATTATACAATGAGGAAGTTACATAGAATCTACTTTAAAACTACTAGTATCAAAGTGAATATACTTATTAACTTCCCCATTTGATAATTACTCACTTTCAATTACATGTTTTCTGATCATAATTAACACCAATAAACACATTTCACATCACACACTAATCAATATTATACATTAAGGAAGTTAAATAGAATCTACTATGAAACTACTAGTATCAAACCGAACATAATTATGAACTTCCCTATTCAATTTTTACTTACTTTCATTTAATGTTTTCTTATCATTTTTTTATCTCCAATCAAAATTAAATACTAAATAAAGTTAAAAAGAATATATCAGGGAGGTTATTAACAACTTTTTACTGAAAACCATACTCGAAGCATATTTACAATAAAAAAATGACTTAATTTAAGAGTGAAATATAAATAAACTACATAAAAATAATGTTCCTCCCGCATCTAATATATATGAGTAGCTATAAATTTGATATATAAATGCTGCGGATAATAATGGCACCCCCGCGTCTAATGAGTATGATTTGTTACAAATGTGATAGAAAACGAGCGACATAAAGTATAGGGACCGCTGCATCTACAAAATGAGCTCTCAGAGAATAATAAAAGTAACTGACAAATAAAAAAGTTCGAAAGAAAATGAGTAAAAAAAGTAGAAAATAAAAGTAATTCAAAAATAAAGAAAATCGAACGAAAATAATGCAATAAAAATATAATAAAAATAAAGGACATATAAGCAACCGAAAGATTAAATAAAGTTAGTCAAATTTAAAAAAAAACTCCCGCGTCTAATGAATATAAAAAGGCAGTTTATAAACGATAATAAGTGATATATTTAGGAAAATAAATGCAAAAGATTTGCAAATAAATTGCATGAGAGTATAAGAATGACAGTATATGAATATAAAAAAGAAAGGTTGAATGAGAATATAATAAAACGTGAAAAATATAATAAAAGAGGATAAACGAGGCTAAACGGGTGACACTTCTGTTCGAGATAAAGTAGTTGATT
>CAMPDV010002575.1:0-68100 GCA_946699065.1 Loxodes magnus | reverse complement strand
CTTATCTTTTATCACTTAAAGATTTAGATTCTCTCTTAACACGTGATAGACCAAAGTCGCAAATAATAGCTCTGTTTCATTTGTTCATAATAATATTTTAGCTCTTTAGATCTCTATGCAGGATATTTTTACTATGAATATATTAAATACCTAAAGCAATATCATAACAAATTTAATATCTTGCTTCTCAAGTAATCTATTCGTTACTTTGTAAAAAGTCATATAGAGAACATTATCCCAGCTTAATTATCAATGAGAAAGGAGTAAGGCAAATTCCATAAAGCTTTACTACATTTTTATGATTTAATTCATACATTATTTGCATTTCTTATAGAAATTCTTCTTTTGCTTCTTAACTTAAGTTTATCCTGTAATTATTTTATTGCTACCTCTTTTTGATTCCATTCTCCTTTGAATACAGTTCCAAATGCTCCAGATCCTAATTTCTCTTTTTAAGTAAAACTTTGACGATCTAATATTTTAACGTTTTTAGGATTAGATTTTATTTGATATGAGCTGCTTTATTAATTTTAAGCAATTGGTTAAGGGAAAGACATGAACTATTAATGGCTTATTTAATTTTATCTCTACTCATAATTTTATTTACAATTTGCACAGCAATAAAAACGTCATTTGTCTTTAATGCCTCCACAGTTTCCTTCCCAACTTTGTGGCTAAGATTAATTATATTCTCTACATTAATAAAACCCTTTTGTGGGCATACCACAAAATCTTCCTATATTTGATTTGAATTACTGTACTTTTTTTTCTAAAGGAGCTAAGGACTTAAAGATGTTTATTAATTAACTAGTATATTTTATTTTATAATATAAGTAATTTTCACTTATATAATAAAAGTTTTCTGATAGCTTTTGATTTAATTATTTATTTTATAATTTTAATAGCCTCTTCTGTATTATTAAATAATAATAATTTTACATTATAATAGATAAAATAGTAATTATTAAGTAAATTTTATCTTTTTTTATTTAAATATTAATCAAATATATTTTTAATACTGATACATAGTTTAATTTTTCTCTTTAATAAATAATTAATATCCATGAGCTATTCATAAGTTTATTTTTGTATTAGTTAGATAAAAAATATTTTCTAAAGCACTCTTTAGAAATAAAAATAATTACCCTTTTATTTTAGCTTACACTTTAGAATATATTAATTTCTATATAATAATTTATATGATTAATTTAAACTTTTATATTTCATAATTAGTATTATAATTCAGTGTATTCAATAATTATTTAAAGTTAAATTATAAGAAAATTATATCAATTTATCCTAATAGATTAAATAATAGTAAATTAGGCATAAAGCAATATATATCATCCAGTCTGCTTTATTAAAATTATATTCTAATTATAATTTAATAAAAATTAAGTTAAAATTGATTTTATTTATAGCTTTACATTTATATTATAAATTATTTTAGATTAAAAATAAAATAACCCTTAAAGTAAGTCTCTGATGATTTTTAATATGATTTAAAGTATTTAATTAATAGTAATTCGATTTACAATATAATTTTTCTTCTGTATGTTTCACAATAAAGGTGTATTATATATTTTTAATTATTTGTTACCTTTTCCTTCGCAATCAAATAATCATCAAGAGTTTTATTAATTTCCCTTACAAGGTAGTTGATTACTATTAATAATATTTAATTTACTTTTTTCAATAATCACTTATGATTTTCTGAATCATAAAAGAAAGATTCTTTTGTGGTGGATTGATGTTAAGTTTATTATATAATTAGTTAATGATAGCTATGATGATATTAGTATTATAATTTGTTGATTATATTTGACAGAAATATTTGCAACTCTATTGTTTAGCTACTTATTAAAATACTTCTAATATAAAATATTTTAGTTTACTAAGAGTTTATAAAGGAATTTTATTTAAATTCTCATATTTACTCTTATTTACCCTGTAGAAGTTTATCTTACTATTTTACTAAATAATAGACTATTAGAAATGATTGTAAGCTACACTATTTAAATAAGCTACTAAACTTATAAACAGTATTTCTATTTATACCTATAATTAAATAAATACTAGAAGAAAAATAATAAAAAACTAATAACTAACAATTTAATTTGTAGTAATCTTAATTAAAACTAGCTTAAATAAACTTATATACTATTATAATAAAATTATATAATCCCATTATTAATTACATCAAAAAGGGAATTTCTTAAATATAGAATAAATATACTATTTAGTATATCTATATTTATATAATTATCATATAATATAATAAACTATATTACACTCTATCTTTATTTATTCTAAAGATTTAGTGAAGTCTCTTATTTTAGATAATTGAAAAATTTAGTATTACTAAACAAAAAGCTAAAATAAAATATTTTAAGTTTGATATAAAAAGCGAAGCCTTACTAGTTTTATAATAAGAATAGCTTGTACTAAATACTTTTAGAATTTTTAGATTGATTATTCAAGTAAAAGTTTATTTATTCCCTAAATTATTTACAAACATTTGTAAATATTTCTTAAGAAATTATGCTACTAATTTTATATAATAACTTTCTTTCATAGAGACCTTTGTTGAATATAAAGGTAAAATTAATTTTTTACAAATACTAAATATATTTAAAATTTAAAGTTATTGATAAATGAATTATCTATATTCTAATTAATATTTCTCATTTATTTGTATTCTCTACTTATATACCTTTATTGGTTTCTTCCTATATTTGTTGATTTATAATGAATGCTTAATATAAGCATAAGAGATATTTTCTTCAGTGTATATAATTACAACTATTCCATTAATTTCTTCATAAACATACTAAACTTTATTATTGCTCTAGCTCTTTTATTGAAATATATATCTAAGTTATTAAAAATTTAGTATATTAAGAATAAAATTTCTATATTTGGCTTTTAGTGAATTTAGCTAAAATAGTAATATAGATCTTTTTTATATACAATTATTAGCCATACAAAAAGTATAAAGCGCAGAGTTTACTTTAAATCCTTTTAATTAAAGAATAGTTTACCCTTTAGAACTTCAATGTAAGGATCTGTTTCATGGTAAATAATTAAAAACTAATTTAATATGTAAGCTAAAAATGATTGCCTAAAGCATAGGATTTATCTAAAATGTTGAGTACATAAATAAATATAAAAATATAAAGATAAACTATAAGAGATTATATCTATAAGCAAATTAAAATACTCTCTGGTTTGATAACTCATATTAATTCTGCACTTAATTACCAAATTATATCAAATAAAATAACTCATTAGTAATAAATTATTGACTAGACAAAAGTATAAATCAAAGATACTAATGCTCACTCATTGTTAATAGAAACTTATGAGCAAGAAAATGAAATGAAGTGTATATTAATAATTTGAAATAAATAGGATGAATAAAAATAGTAGAACTCAACATAAATGATTTATTAAAGAAGATATATTAATAAAATTATTTTGATGAATTATATCTATTAGAAAAGGTTATATTAATACTCTTTATCTAAAATTTAAATCTTTATAGCACTTTTAAATAAATATCTTGGTCACTAAAGTGTATTAACTAAAATAATAACTTTTATAAAATTTTAAATATCTTTCCTAAATAGTCTATTTGATTTAAATAATTTCTAAGAGATATAAATTAATTTATAAAGAACTACTAATAATTTGCTGCTAGATAGACATAATTTAGCTTTAAGAAGAATAATAATAATTAGTTGCTTAAAGAATAGAAATAAATTGTTATAATTGGAAATTATTTTAAATGTGCATATGTAAAACTAATAAAAATAATTAAAAGCTAATTAAACTTTTATCTACTTGCTTCTCTTTATTTATCATATTAAATATCCCTTTTCTTTTAAAAGTTTTAATAACATTTTGCTATTATTAGTATATCTAAAATCACATTCATAATTAAGGCTAAGTAATAATACTACTAATAGAAATAATTTTTTATTAGATTAAAAAGAAATTATGCAATATGCTTGTTTATAATTATAATGAAAGTCTCAATTTAAATACTAAACTAAATTAGCTATACCATATAAATTAATTTAACTTTAGCTAGTTAAATATTTTTATAAAAGACTAAATAGAAATAATAAGCATTCTAGTAAAAATACCCATTTAATTATAAAGAATTGCATGATTAAATACAACTAAAATAATTATTAGTAATATCTTTTGATTTATTCTATTACTTCATAAATATAAAAATTATTTATTTTTAAAAGGGTAACTAAGCTTATATAATTAAGAAGCTTGTTTTCATTGCAAAGGTCTTAAGAAAATATTTCTTAATATTATCAGGTTATTTAGTTTATTTGAAACTAGGTAAAATAATAGATGGTAGTATTAATTTGATTCTATATAATAAACTAATGATAGTTTAAAGTTTATATTTATTGTATTTTTTCTTCTTTAATATATATAGTAGCAATTTAATTGATCTAGTAATAAGGAACAATAAGTTATGATATGGCTATTTAAGTTGATAAGTATATAATGAAAAGTAGATAAATAATCTTATAATATTGGTTTATATGGTAATTTTATAGTTAAAGTTTGATTATATTTAGCATGTATAAATAAATTTAGTTTATCTCATATTTAGATAGATATTCTAGGTTTTAGAATTTAAATAGGTTTGGTTTAAATATAGTAAGGTTTTAATTTAAGTTAAGAAAGCATTTTAGTAAATAAAGGTAGAATATATAATTAACTAAGAGGTTATTATTTGATAAGGTTTATTACTATTAATATATTAAAGCAAACAGCTTCTACTATCTATTTATTAATAAATACTTTATAAATAAGCAGATGATATAGCTAATTCAATTATTAAATACCAAGATAATTCAATTATTTGTTATAAGTACCACAGCTATAGATATAATAAAAGCTATTGCCTTTCTTTTTTACAATAAATAAACAAGCTACAGCTACTTGATTTTAGCTTATAGATGATTATGAAAGCCTATTAAATAAATAATAATTTGAAGGCTTAAAAAGAGTGAATTAGTTTAAAGTTTATTGATTATAATAAGTATAGCTGGTATTTTAAAAGATACTATTACTTTTGTTTACTAGTTTGCTTCATTTAAACCAACTATTATATTCTTTATTTTATACTATTGATAGAGAAATAATCATTAGTTTAAATTAAAATTTGGGGCAATCCTTTAAGTTTTAAATAGATAAAGGAACCCTAAAAAGAATCTAGATTCAAACAAGTTGAATTAAATTAGATATTGCAAAGGATTTTTAAGTTCTAACACTTAGATTGGTTGTATTATAAGAAGATGATTAGTAGTAACTAATAAAAAGAACTAAGAAATATAATAAAGTTAAAGATAAAATAATAGTTCTATAATAAATGTAAATGCATATATATAAATAATTAGTTAAACATCTAATTCTATTAACTTACTATATTTCATATTATATTTCTATTATTATTCAAATATTCCTACCATTGTAATCATCAAGATAAATATGTATCAAACTATATTATAATTAAAATATATCAATAGTTCATAAGTAAATTTACCTATTATTCAAATTACCTTAGAGATCAACTATTAATATCAGACAAATAGTATAACCTTATATTAGATAAACCATACTAACTTATTCAAGGTAAACAGATGCTAAATCAGATTATTTATAAACTGAACGTAATTATTAATATAGTAAAGCTTTGTTTTATCTTTAGTATATTACTAATAATAGGCTAAAAGAAGCTTTAATATTAGGGATATATTTAATTTAATTCTTTATATTTTAGTAAATTGCTTATATAAATTTAGAAGTTCCTTTATTAATTATTGCTCTTAATGATTATTAGTTAATTTTCTTATTTCATTTATTAATTAGAATAGATAATAGAACATATTAATTATTTAGAAATCTCTAATAATATCTGTTGAAGTATAAAATATTTATTGTTCCTTATTTATTTTTATTGTTCTACCAAATTTATAAAATAATAAATTAATACCAGAGTATTTATACTAGGATATTAGTTTCCTTATAAATATTAGCATCTTAATTATTAAGCCTTAATTAACTTTAACTAGCTTTTATAAATTTATAATTGAGAAAAATTTAATTAGAAAGCAACTAGAATAGTACACAGTTTATATATCATTATTGATGTATTCTTTATCTCTTTAATAATAATATTTTTATTTATAGTTTCATTGCTTTTTTATTTATATCTAAGAACACTTAAAAATAAAAATTTAAATGTATTTATAATTTAAAGCTAGTAACTAAAACGATTCACTAAGAAGTAAAGATACTAGCTTTACAATACTTTCTCTCACTCTTTCCTTCTTTCATTAAATAAAAATGTATTAAGAGAGTCCCTACAATAAGTATGATAGCATAGTCTTCCTAAAATTGCTTTACTATAATTTCTTCTTCTACATTTAGTATATTCATCTGTTCTAATTATTTTTATAAATCTAGGTTTAAAGGTTAAAATTAATTATCTTAAGTTTGTTTACTAAAATTTTAGTTAAAAGGAATAAATTTATAGAGGATATAAGCAAAAAGTGTTAATAAGAACAAAAGTTAATTAAAGAAAAAGGTTTAGTAAGGAAATAAAATACATTGGTTACAATTGATCAGTAGTAAAAGATAATCTAAAGCTATTATTTAATTAAGCTGTAAACATTAAATTATTATCTTTATAAGTAAAATTTTCTAATTACTTAGATATATTTAGTGAGCAACAATAGTGTTTAGTATATTGAAGATATAAGAAACTAAAATAATTTTTTATTTTAAGCAAAATAAAAGTTTATCATTGATATTAATAAAGCAAACTAGCATATAACTAACTCCTTAAAACTTTATCCCTTATATCTAGTTTATTTATATAGCTTTAGAATATAAGCTTATTTAACAAATTAGAATAATTATTATACTCTTCTTAGATTTGTATGTTTAAGCTGAATCTCTCTTATGATTTAACTAAATTATAGATATAATTTTATATTAGTTAGCTTTATTTTAGGTATTAAAAAGCAGGATTTCTAGCTTTTCAGGCTTTAGAAAATCCTAATAAATCTTTAAAAATATTGAAAGCTATAAGGTAATCAATTTACCTTAAGAATAGGTTATTTCATGCTAAATTGATTAAGATAATTCAAAAACTTCATTGAGTATACTGAATTAAATTGGTTATTATTAGAATATATCTCAAATAATAAAAATAGTGCTTACACTATTTTTAAATAAAATATTAGCTATCTAAATATTTCTTAGTTATATTAAAGGATTTTAAGAACTTAAAAGAAACTATTAAGATTTATGAATCTTAGATATTAATTAAATAGCTAAGCACTTTGATAGTTAATCAAATAAAGTCTATTACAATTTTTATTTTACAGCTATAAAATCTTTATTTGTCTGATTTATAAGAATATTCTTCAAAAGTATTTTAGTTAAATAAATCAATGTTCTTAGTTAATTTCATGTTGAAACAACTTAATAATTTAATTAAATTGAAGTAGCTTAAGAAAATCAAGTGATATAAATATAAATTTGCTTTAATTATTAATAAATCATTTCAGCTAAAAGCTGACTAGAATGTATTCATAAGCATAATTGTATAAACATTAAGTATTTTCTTATTAATTATAATGCTTGTATAGTTCTCATTTATAGCTATAAAACTATGCTTTATTTTAAATTATATCTTCAGCTTTAGCTTTAAGAAGTTATCGTTAACTATAATTAAATTATTTATTTTTTTAAGCAGCCAAAAATGCCTATCCTTATTATTTGTCTCTTGCTTTCACTTTCTTAAGCTTAATGAAGATAATTCCCAGAGAGTTCTACTCCTCCGACAAAACGCTATTTATTTTACGGAGTATATAATTAGAAGCAAAACTTCGCTTTAATTTCTATGGGAAAGGGAGATAAAGATATAATTTTCAATGATGTTTGATGGCTTGATTTAGCATAAAATTATTGATATTTAATACCAGTATCAAGCTAAGTAAATCCTGAAGCTAGATTCTCAGGCACTTCTTAATGAGTAGAAAATTAAGAAATTATGATTATATTTGGAGGATAATCAGCATATGGCATTCATAACGATTTATGATCCTTCTCTATTCAAAATTATGAATGAAAAAAAATTATTACTTAAGGTAAAAAGCCACTTCCAAGAACAGGACATACTTCAGATCTAGTATAGCAGGAAGATGGAAGCTACCTTCTATATATCTTTGGAGGAAGAACATATGATGGATAAGCAAATGACGTTTGAGTTTATAACTCTTAACTTAATAAGTGAACAGAATTGAATACAACAGGAGATTCTCCTCCTGAATAAAATAAAGCTCAAATTTTTTACGATGATAACGAACTGATTGTCGTAGGCTCGGGAGCAGTAAAAGATGAAAACATGTATATCTTAAATTTAGCAAGTTTAGTTTGAAGAAAAATGGATTAAAATAATTCATCTTAATCATAATACTTTGCTTCGAGTTGCTTAGATAAAAAGAATAAAAGGATATACAGAGTTTCAGAATTATCTGATAATTTATTAGATAATGTTGGAGAATTGTTAGAACTTGACTACTCAAATCACGACAATTTTATCTGAAAGCTATTAGATGTTTAAAATTGAGATTATTTCAAAAGAGATTCCTTTTACACAGCATGTAGTGATGAAAAAATTTGGATGATAGGAGGCAGATCTTAGACGGGTATTAAAAACGATGTGATTTGTTTAGACTTGTAAAAACCAAAATTAGAGTGAGAAATAATCTAGGATAGTATCGATTTTCCCGAACCTGTGCACTATCACACTATGAATGTAATCTCTGGAAGTGCCTATGTGTTTGGAGGTATAAACTCAGAATAATAGTTACTTAACAGTATTTGGAAGCTAGACTTAGAAAATTGGATGTGGTAGTAAGTTCAGGTATTTGGATCCTTGCCGCAGGAAAGATTCGGGCATATTGCTGCTCAGAATGGAAATTTTTTGACAATATGGGGGGGTTAAGGAAATTCAGAAATGTTAAATGATATGTACAAGTTCAATACAATTAGTAGAACGTGAGAATAAGTCTCTCAAAAAAGTCCTCCAACTCCAAGAAAATTTGCCTGTGGTACAATGGTTGGAAAACATTTCTACATGTTTGGTGGATAAACCATCTCAGGAGAAACCAACTAACTATGATAGTTAGACTTAGGATCCAGTGTATGACTACTTCTCAACAAAGATAAAGATTATCCTAGAAAACTTATACACTGTAACCTTTATGAATATGAAAACGTTCTATACATTTCACTAGGCACAAATTTACAGGATTCCGATAATTCATATATTTATTCTTACGATCTTTAAACATTCCAATTTCGAGAAGATTGAGTAGTATTAGAGAATCGAGGAATAACTGCATTTAGTGCAGTTGATAATTTTATGGCCATTTACGGAGGACTGAGCTGAGGATTATTTCCCTATAATGATATGATACTAATAGATTTAGAATAAAAAAAGGATACTAAAGCTATCGAAGCTAGTGATTAAATGAATTAAGTATGGGGTCATACCATGATTTATTATAAGAGAATGCTAATGTACTTTGGTGGAGTTTTTATCTAAGGAGGTTTCAGTGTAACCAAAAAGTCCATAAACTAATTTTGAATTTACGATATTCCTCGACACTGTAGTCCTAACTTAACTTTATGTGGATGGCCTTGTAGCTATGGAACTTATGAAGATGAAAATGGAGAATGCTAACTTTGTCCTCGTGGTACTTATACGAAATAAAGTAATAAATGCAACAAATGTCCTAAAGGTATGGAGTAGCCTATTCTAGGAGCTTCTTCTGAAAGATAGTGTTTACCTTGTGCAAAGGGATTCTATAATGATAAAGAAGGAGCTGATCTTTGCTTGGAATGTCCAAACTATTTAGAATGTCCTGTTGGATCTACTCTTCCTATAAGATAATAGAAATAAAAAGAGGAATAGTCAAAATAACCTTAAAATTTTTAAGACAATGCTGAGGAAGTTTAGCATTACAGTTAGTATATTATAGTAGGACTTTTCCTAATAATTGGCTTTCTTATTCTTTTATTTTTAATCAAGAAAGAGTCTCGAAAAAAAATAAAAAGGCTTGACATGTATGATAAAAGTCACAACTATGTTCTTGGGTAGTTTATGAAACTAAAAAAAACTTCTATAGGCGGACTCTTTTCATCTATCTTTGGTGTGTTAACAATTGCATTTGTATTAAATAACTTAATAAGTTTTACTCTTGATAATATTGTAGAAAGTAAAGCTCTCATTCCCTATCTTATTTTAAAAGAAAGTTACCCTACTATTAAGTCAAATCTATAATTTATAGTAAAATTCGAATCTTATAGCGGACAATGCTAAATTAAAAAACTATAAGAATACTCAGAATGCCATAAAGACATCAGTTTCGAGTGAAGTGGAATAACATCAGTTAGTGATGATATGGAAGGGACTTAGTTTCAATGCTAAATGGTGAATGGAAACTGCTATGTAAAAAAAACATGCAAGAAGTGTGAAATAAATGGACCTTCTTACATCTTATTCAGCCTAAAGGAAGATAAATCTTTTGCTTCATCTATTTAGTTTAATGTTACTACGACTTCCTCTATTCCTGGAGAAGTTTCAAGTATAAATATTACGATTAATCCTGATAAAGAAATGGTATTCAGAGGACCAAAACCAACCATACTTTAAGTTCTAACAATATCTTCTGCTTATGAAACAAACAATCAGGACGATTTAAATTATAATGGAGAAACAGGATATCATGTAATGAGTACAGGATACATAAGTAAAGGAACTTAGTATTCAAGTTCTGAAATGTAGTTTACTTCCGATATATATGCAAGAATAAACTTTAAGCCAAGTGAAAGCTCATTAATGACTCGATAAATTCTAAAAACTTCCTGAGTTAACTTGGTTGCGACTATCTTAGGATCAATTTTTGGGTTAATGAATTTTTTAGGAAAATTAATGGGTTTCATAGAGAAGTTGAAAAGTAGAATAAAGAATGCTTTAAAAAAGAAATAAAAAGAAGGTGAATTAAATACCTTAGTAAAAAATTTAAATAAATGAAAAGAGAGATATTAGTTTATTCCTATATAAAAGACTTAAACTAGAAAAGTATTTTCAATATAAAAAGCTAGGAAAAAACTCAAGTAAAGAATAAAAATTTCATAGATCGTTTAATCATTTTCTCTCGAGGAATTATATGATGATTATCCAGAAAGAATTTCTCCACTTTCGTCAAACCTAAACCTCTTAAAGCTGTAAAATAAAGAATAAACGTTAAAGAATCAGAGTAACTATATTAGCCTATTAAAATTTTAGAAAGAGTCTTTAGTTGTTCCTTCAGCTTATGATGAGAGTATTTAAAATGAAAGACAAACAAGAGAAATTCAAGTTTATACTCAAGAGCATGAGGACTAGTATGAAGGATAGTTTGGAATAGATAAAAAATGCTGATTTAAATTATAGAGAATAATGTATTTAATCATAATTAGTTTAAGATTTAATACTTTATTTTAATAAGATAAATAGTAATCAATACCTGCTTTATCTATGTAATAAACTCCTTTTTATTAAGTTAAAAATAAGCTTCTAAATAAATTATTAGCATTGAAATATAATAGCTTTTATATATTCTTAGTCAATAGAACTAAAGCTATTAAATAACTAATATTCTAGAGGTTAACAAATATAAGTTAAAGTTAATAGTTCTAAGCTTTAATGTTTATAGTATATTTAATTAATAATATCTCTTAATAATCATAGGACTATAATTAAATTATAACTGCATAATATCATATTTAGCATTAGCATCTAAGTCATAATTATTAATTATTCATTTCAAATACTTTTAATTCCTTAAGCTTAAACTATTTGTCATAAATATCTTAAATGCATTTTATCTAAAAATAATAATCATTTCTTATTTTCATAAATAAGAATAAAGCTTCACCAACTTTTATTTTAAATTAAAGTATTTAGTTTTAATAGCTTCTCTTAATAGTTCAAACTGAAGTTTGTTTTAATAAAATAACTTTAAATAATAGTAAATGTAATAATCTATAATACCTTAGTAGCTTAGCATGTGTATATCTATAAATAACTTCAATTATAATACATATCTATACTAATGCTATTTTATTTCTATTGCTTTATTTATAAATAACTTGCTAAATTTATAAAAAACAGAAATAAATTATTTGCATAACCCTCAATTTTGTTAAAATTACTTAGACACTAATTTTAGACTAAGACAGATAAAATGTATAAATAATATAGATGTAGTAAATGGAATATAAATAAACCTATTAATTAAGATATTCGTTAAAAATAAAAATTAAATAGCTTATAAGATAATTATAAAAATTAGAGTTTATAAGCATGGAGTAAGAGGATAAGAGACTAACTTATGAAAACTATTATAAAATATATCTATGATGAGTATAAATATAGCGAATCATATCAATAAAATTACTAAACATTAATTATATTTTTCTCTTAAGAAAGCTAAAAAATACTCTAATTATCTTTTTAGGATTTTATTTTATTATTTTAGATTTTTTTCGTTTTGTTAAATAAAGATAAAAAATTAAAATCTATAGAAAGATATTTCTATAAGCTTTTAAATTCATACTGCAACACATGAAATTAAATAACTTAATTAAAAAGTTAATTTTATTTAAGAAACTATAAATAAAGCATGCGAAAATAGAGGATGCTATATCATTATAATTATTAATAAACATAATAACACAATTGAAAGTATATTTCGTTAAATAAAAAAGAACAAAAATTTTGGCAGAGATAAATCATGAAAATATAATAAAAATTTATGCGTTCTGCCTTAATTCATATAGTCTACTACTTGAACTTGCAAAATGTTCTTTATTTGACTTTTTATAAAGTAACAAAAACATTTCTTGATATAAAAATTCTAAATTGCCTGGGATACATATAAAGGTGTTTAATATCTTAATAGTAAAAGCATTTAGCATAGAGACTTAATGAGTAAGAACATAATTTTGAATAATTAAATAGAGCTATGATTTCAGATTTTGGTCTTTCACGAGTTAAGGAAGAATCTGAATCTCCAAGTAGTTCAAATCAAATAGGAACTTTAAGTTAAATGGCCCCAGAGAAATTAAATAAAAACCTAGGTTTAGCAATAAATCGGATATTTATACATCAGGAATAATATTCTGAGAAACAGCTTCAGAAAATGTTCCTTGAGAAGATTCTGTGTATGCATTTATAATGGCAAGTGTTTTGAAGGAAGATAGAGAAGAAATTCCCAAGGATTGTCTTTAAAAATTTTCTGAATTAATTTCTAATTGTTGAAGCAAGATCTGAACGAAAGAATAAGTATAGAGGAAATTTTAAAAGAATCAAAATACTTAAAAGAGAGTATATAGGATATAGGCTTAAAGGAACTATCTTTAAATGTAGATTGAATAACAAAAGGGTATTTAAAATTCAAAGTAAGTATCAGAAAGCTATTAATCTTTTATAATTTCTCAAAGCTAATATCACATGAAATTCGGAAAAATAATTAATAATTTAGGCTAAAATATACTAACCTAGTATATGTAGATTTTACGAAATATAAAGATATTTAATTTTTATTAGCTTCAATTATTTTCTAAGATTATTTTTAAAAATTATTCTTTCAAATCTCAGTACCAAATTATTATAACTTTTTATTAATAAAATAAACAAATATTTTTATTTTTCACTTATAAATAATTTTAAATTCATTATGTTTAGTTTTATTATATATAATCGCACAATTAGAATAAAATTTATAAAATAAATATCTAGATAAATAAATCACTTTGATTTATTAATTTTTTTAATATTAATTTTTATTTAAAAGTATTATAAAATATTTTTAAGATATATATGCAAAATTAAAACAAAAATTAATTATTTTAGAATTAATAATAAATTACTATATTTGGTTAACATTTTTAGCAATTATTAAATTATTTTTTACTATAAAATTTTAGATATTTATGAGCTAATTAAATTAAATTTTTTTACAAAAATTTAATTTGGAATATTTTCTAATTTTTAATATTTTTCGAATAAATATGCTTTTTATATTAATATGAATCTTATATAAAATATATTAGTTAAATATGCTAAATAATTTAACTAAATTTATTTGTATTTTAAAATTAATTATTTATATTATAAATGCTTTATTATTTATAATTATAGATTTTTTGTATACAAATAGAGCATTTTTATAGAAGTTAAATAATCTTAAATTTTAAATAATTTCCTAATCTTTATAACTTATTTTAATTTTATTATTTTCTCTAAATAAAAGTAAACAATAAGAGTTATTATATTTATTAAATTTAATTTTTATAAATGTTTTGCTCTAAGTAAGTAACTAATAATTAAATTGAGAAATTAAATAAAAAGCTATATTTATTTATATAAATTATTAATTAAAAATAGAAATAGACTTTTACTATTAAATAAGGGGTTATTTAAACTTCATAATATAAACTTGGTCGTTCTAAGCCTTTCAAATTCTATTAAAATTTATCAATTCATCCTGCTTTAAATCTTTTTTATTTCCTTTTACTTCTTTGGACTACATAGCTCCTTTATTACCAAGCAATTTAAATTTAAGTCTCTTTGTAAGAAATATTCAATCAAATACTTATTAAGCTATTTTAGAAGTCCAAACTTGTTACTTTCGAAGATATATCTTGCTTAGTGATAGTTAAATAATCTTTTTCGACATATGAAGTTTAGGCACTTTAAAAAAACTTTGAAAATAAAAATTTTGAAAAATAAACTAAAAATTACAACTTTAAAGAAATTTTTGTGATTAATTTAGAATATTTTTATAGATGAAATAAATTAAGAAAAGATAAAACATTTGAGTTTATAATTTAAGTAAGATATTTTGAAGAAATTCAAAATAAATGTAAGCATGCTTCATGTATATTGTCTTTGAAGAAATACTAATGATTTATATATCAGTTTATAAAAGCGAAAAGAGATGTATTTTATTAAATAGCTATAAATATGGATTAAAAGGAAAGTTTTGATCATGAATCTTGAACTTGAAATTGAAGTTCCTTTCGCTTTTAGAGTGAATTCTTTTGAAATTATTTACTATAAAATTTTAAATTATAATTTTATTTAAAAATAATAAAAAATTCTTAATTTAGTGCATAACTTTCAAAAATAAAAAATATCGAAAATAAAAAATTTATTATTTATCTTAGTAATAAAAATTGAAAAGTTTTTTATCTACTGTCAGAGATAAAAAATTCCAAGAAATAAAGATGATAAATATTTTTTAAGAATAAGAAATTAACTAGTAAAAAAAGAAAAATTAATAATTTTTTTAATTCTTAAAATTAAATAAAATTATATAAAATTGTATATTATAAAATATTTTAATTTAGGAATTAAAAAAGGAATAAGTAAAATTTAAAAAAGAAAATGTAATTAACGAGGAGTTCAAGAAGATATTTAAAAAAATTAAAAAAAACAATTATCTATGTCTATAATTGAAGGAAAAAATTCTTGCAATTAAAGATGTAAAAAAATTTAGTTTAAATTAATTATTAATAAATTTTCATTGTAAATTGAAGAATATAGAAAATAAATAAGAATCTTTAAATTTTATAATTATTTTTATTTAAATCATTATATTTTAATTATTTTATTTTAAATACAAATAATTATTTTAAATATATTTTACATCTAAGTCAATAACAAACTTGTTTTAATTAAAAAATCTTAAAATTAAAGAAATATTAAAAATTAGCTAATTTTTAAAGTGAATCTACAAAAAATTAAATTTGCTGATTTTAAACTTCATTGTTCATCTCAATATTCTTCAGTATTCTTGTACAATAGTGCTTATTTATACTTTTATATTTTTTAATTTTATAAATATTAATTATATAAAATGGCAGCTGTGGGATTCGAACCCACGCGCACTAGTGTGCAACAGATCTTAAGTCTGTCTCCTTAACCGACTCGGACAAACTGCCTCATATTTATTATTATTGACTCTTTATAAACTAGAATATTTTTTAAATTATTAAAAATAAATAACTTTAGTAGTTAAAATTTGCTATCTCTAAGTTTAATTTTGCATTATAGGGAGATATAATAAACTTAAAAATTAACTAAGTTAATGTATTTTTTATTATTAAATTAAATGAAATAAATACAAAATTAATCTTTATATTTGTTTATTTTTAGTTAAGTTCTAGAAGTAATCTAAATTTATTATTATTTATTTTATTTTTAATAAAAGCAATCATTCTTTTTAGCTTTAGACTGATTAATGCATACTAAAAGAAAAATAATTTGCCATTTATTATTTATTTTAAGTTTTTAACAATTTAATAAAATGACTTTTAAAATATTTAGATAATAAAGATATACTTAAATTAAAATATTAGAAAAGCTAAAGAATATTAGACTAGATTATGAATAATATTTAAAAATAGATTTAAATAAAATATAGCATAATAAATAACTTGTATAAAATTGCTGTATTTTAGTATTTAAATTACTGAGTATTAAAATCTAATAATTACTATATTTAGATATTATTTTTAACTAACTATTATTGAGATGCTACTTTTATATATCTTGCTATATATTATGAATCTTCAATAAAGATGTTTTTTTCTGAGTTTTTTTGAATTTAAAATTTAATAATTACATCTATAATTATAAAATTGAACTATTTTAAATAGGATAGTTTAGTAATTTATTACTAGTAAGTTTATAGTTAATTTTTTTGTTTAAATAATAGCTATTCTATCAAGATTAGCTTCTTCCTTGATAGATAGAATTCTTATAAGCTTTGAGTTTAATATATAAGCTTTTGATTTACTTCACTGAATAAATATAAATTGTGCACTTATCCTTTAAAATTGCATATTAGTTGAATCTTTGTTTAAATTTGAAATTTTAAAGCAATATTTTTAAAATTATTTCTAATATTTAGAATTATATTAAAATATTAAATCCAAAAGAAAACATAAATCTTTATCATAATCTAAACTAAAAATTAAAGAATTAAAATATCATACTAGCAATCCTTTTATAAAATATTAACTATATATTAATCGATACAAGTTATAACACTAATAACTAATAAATCTTATTTTAAGCTTTTTAGGTTAGCAATATTGCTTTTAATATCTTAAATTAATTTATTTAAAAAGAAAAGGTTTTTCTCTATTATAAAATAGTTTTAACAATTATTTTAAAGAAAATCTTTAACTTAAATCAAAGTAAAATGTATTAGATTATATATCTTAAAGCAGCTAAGTACTTAATCATTTAAATGAAATTTATAGTTGAAAAAGGTTTAAAAAAATACTAAAAAGTATCTTATTTCTATTTTTTATTTTATGGATGTTTGCTAATAAATCTATAAGATAAAAATAATTAGTTAATTGAATAATTCTCTGATAATTTTGTTCTATACACCATTATATGATAAAAATCGTGAAAGCTGAACTTATTATAATGGATTATTTAATGTTTTTCTTTTCTTTAGAATAAACTTTATTAGCAAAGAATAAATCAAAACATTTATTTATGGATTTTCTATTTAGGAAGTTACAAAATTGTATTTTCATAATATATTAGGATTTATTTTTATTATTTTTCTATTATTTTCACATTTAATAAAAAGAAGCAAAAAGCTAAAATATTAAGCCTTATTATTTAAAAATTCTTTAGATAATGTTGTAAAACACTAAGATAAAATCGCTTAAAATAAAATATTTAATTTTATTTATTGAACTATTGCCAATGAAGCAAGAAATAAGAGGATGGTATATCGTAATAATTATTAATTAAATTTAAACATTTCAATTAAAAGAATTATTTCTTAAATATAAGCTTAAAATTGTTAAATTAAGAGTCTAAATTTATATTAGATTACTTTTATTTTATAATGAGACAAGAAATTTGAAAATAATTAAATTTAAACTAAAAAAAATTTAAAATTTAAAAATGAGTAGATAGGATAGTAACTCTATCAATCATCTAGAAGTAGTTTAGTTTAAATAAGAAAAGGGATAATTTTGCAAGGAAGAAACATCAGAATATTATAAAATAGAAAATATTACATGCCAATATCCAAAGATGACAGAGGCAAATATGGAAGCACAAAAGATAAAATCCGTTTTTTGTTAAAGGATTTGTTAAAAGTATTACGAGTTGAAATGCTCTTAAATAAATTAAAAAAATAAACAGCCATAGCAATAAATAAATATCTAATAGTAGTAAAACATAAGACATAAAATAATAATAAAAGCAAAATAACCAGGAAATTACTAATCAAATTTTTGAAAAAATAAAGCAAACAGGTTAAGGAGAATTTGGAAATGTTTATATAAGAAAATGAAACTAAAAAGAAGTAGCCATAAAAGTAGTATATTTAAATTTAGCTAAGAAGCATAAAATTAGTTTTTATAAGAAGAAAAGATAATAGCTAATATTAATCATAAAAATATTATTAAGCTTTATGGATTTTGTTTTAAACCTTACTGTTTGATACTTTAACTCGGAAAATGTTCTTTGCTTGATTTTTTATAAAGCAAAGAGTAAATTTCTTGAAATGTAAGATTCTAATCTACATGCAATATTGTAAAGGGGATATAATATATTCATTAACAAAATTTTGCATAGAGACTTAAAAGCAGGAACATCCTTTTAAACAATGATAATAGAGCTAGGATTTCAGATTTCGGTCTTTCACGAATTAAGAGAGAATTTAAATATTTGTGTGATCAATAATAAGTAGAAACATTAAGTTGGATGGCTCCTGAGATATTTACAAGAACCAAAATATTGTAAATAATCTGATATATATACTCTAGGAATTATTTTCTGAGAAATAACTTCTAGAAAAATTCCTTGGGAATAAACTTTAGCTGCAGTAATAAAATTTCATATTTAAGAAGGAGAAAGAGAGTAAATTCCTAAGGATTGTCTCTAATCATTTAAAGATTTAATTTCTAATTGTTGAAAACAAGATCCAAGTGAGAGAATAAATATTGAGGAAATCTTAAAAATCATAAGCTAGTTAAATACTTAAAAATTAGATATCTAGGATTAAAAAATTTAATTTTTAACCAGAGTTAATTTATAAAATCAGTGCCAAATCAACATTCAAAAAGTTTTTGCTTTTAAAAAATTCCGAAAGTTGAAAAATGTATGAAATTTGGAAAAATTATTGACAATTTAGAATTGGAATTACTAAAAGACTGTATTTGTATATTTTAACAATTATAAATATTTTTTATTCTTTCCTAACTATGAATTTCCAAAAATATTCCAAAAATTACTCTTTCAAATTCTAAATCAATAACTATTACTGTTTAGCTATAAAAAATTAGTTTTACTATATTTTCACATAAATTAATAACTTTAATAAAATGCTTTAAATTTTAAAATGCTTGATTTATAGTAGGCAACTTTGATATACCTAAGAAATATTAGATAGCTAATATTTTATTTGGAAAGTTATGTGATAAACAAGCTTTTTTCTTAAATCAAAAAGTGAAGAATAAAAATAGAAATTGATTGATCAATAAATATATGTGAGTTATTGATGGAAGTTTAATTATAAGCTATTTAAGTAAATTTTCTCATAATTAACTCTTAACTAGCATTTAATAAGAGAAAGCTAAAATTAAATGGACTAGATTAATGTTTTTAACATTTAAGTTTAAACCAAAATAGTTTGTTATATTAATGCTTTATGATATCTTTTTAAATTAAAATTAGCTAAAATAAAATTTAACTTAAATGCTTAATTTAAGTTTTACCTAGCACTCTGTTATTAAACAATTCTATTTCCTATTATTTTTATTATCATCTAAGTTAGAATTTTAATTTGTCTAGTTTGCTTTAACTAGCGCATAAATAAAAGATTGTTTATATATGTTAAGGTATGTTGATAATAATTAAAGCTCATATGAGAACTAAAATACCTATAATTATAAAACTTAAACTAGATACTGCTTTTAAGTGAATATAGTTATCTTAACACCTTAATTTACTCTTTAAAGCTAAGGATCTGTTTTATCATAAATGATAAAGAGTTGATTATGCTAAAGTAATAGCTTCTAAAGAACTATTTTAATCTAGAAGCATAAGATTTTTCTTAAAACGTTTAGTAAATAAATATAAAAATAGAAAGATAAATTATTTTAGTTTCTATCTATAACCAATTTAAAATACTCTCTAGTTTGATAACTGATATTAAATCTTTATTTAATTACCATATAATATAAAATCTGGTATTAAAATAACTTGGAACCTTATAGTTATAAATTATTTACTAGACAAAAGGTATAAATCTATTATACCTCTGCATACTCATTATTAATAGAGACTTATGAATAAGAAAATTAAATGAAGTTTATATTATTAACCAAAACAAAAAGGATGAATAAGCAATAATATAATTTCAAGATAAGTGATAAAACAAAGAAAGAAGATAAAATGCTTTGTTAGTCTATTTTTATTTCTTAAGCTAAAAAAATCTTAATATGATAATCTAAAAATCTTATAATTTATACAAGCAGAAGTTCTTATTAATTTCAAAATTTTTCAGTTCTGAATATATTTTTTATATTCTTCCTTTTAGAGAGTAAAAAGTATCCATTGCTTATATAATCTTTCTTTAGGAGTTAATTCAACTTTTTACATAAACTTACTCTTTTCCTCGAGTTTTAATATTATTATTATCATTTTTTTAAGTAAGGATCTCCCAATCTTTTTAGTTCTTATTACAAATCCATTACCTCTACTTATGTTAAGATTTTCTAAGGGATAATATGCAAAAATAGATGCTCAAACACATTAAAAAATTTACTTTTTTAAATATAAAATAATTGGAATTACCTTGCTAAAATTTTTTATCCTAAAATGCTTAAATCTTTATGAGTAGCTGAATTCCACTTACTGAATAAGAAAAATTTATTTTTCCTTCACTAAACTTCAGATTCTTAAACCAAGTTATATTTCGCTTTTACTTTTCTCCAATGAATTAGTTATTTTAAAGAATAAATATATTATTTAAATCTTAACTTTTTTCCTTTGCATAAGCTAAGAAAGAATTAAACTAATATAAAAAATTAAAATAAAGCTTCTCAGCAAGGATAGAGTAAGTTTGAATTAATTTTTAAATAAATTTTTAAATTATATAATCTAAGCCATAAAAAAGTAAAATAATTATTCTTATTTTAGCTTTTATAATTATAGCTAATTTTAGATAACAAAAAACTAATTTTTAGGCAATAATGATTAAATGTTTATATATTTTGCTCTATTTTTTAGAATTACTTAGATAGATTTTTCTAAATATCAATTTAATAAACTAAAAATAAGAAACTACATAATAATTTTATTAGTTATAGTAAGGAGATTTAGAATTTATTTAAAATTATTCCTTTAATATATTCTTTATGTATGCTCTATATACTTTAATTATATACTTTCTATGATATTTAACTTTTAATTTACTCATGCAAATATAATTCTTTCTATATAGAAACTCTTAAACATTATTTGATAAATCCTTACTTGGATTAGTAAAATGCTTTACCTTGGTTTTCAAATTGTTTTTTCAGATTCCTCAATTGTATTGTTATGGAAGTCATCTAACAAAATAATTTAATATAATCTAAAAATTCTTAAAGCCAAAAATATTAAACTATATTGAAAGGTCTGCAATCATTCTATTATGCTTATTTCAAAAAAATTGTAAGCCAATTATCTCTAATTTCTGAATATTAATTAAATTAGCTTTATTAAACATTTCTTTATCTATATTTAGTTTTTATAATAGATATATATTTTTTCCTTTTATATCTTCATATCATAATCTACTTACCCAACTTTATGCTTAATTAACTGAATATTAATTGAAAAATATCTAATATAATTTTTAAGAAAATGACTAAAACTAAAAAATAAAAAATAAATTTTAAAAGTTATTGATCTGTAAGATGAGTATATAATATAAGTGCTATTGCTTATTTAATATATTAAGCATTTAGTTTAAAATGATATGAGTTGAGGAGGAATATTCAAATGGTATCTATTTTATATTTTAAAATTTATTTAAATAAAATAGATGTCAATAATCAACTCTCTTCATTTTCCTTTCCAATTTCAAATATTTTAGAGTTTTTTCTTCTTTACAATTTTTTAGTTATTTAAGCATTCTGTCTTAATAGACTTTTAATAAGTTTTATTTATCAGGAAACATATACTAAATTTGACTAATCTCCTCTTTACTGTCTAGATAATTGTTCCTAATTATTTATTTTCTCTCATTTTTACTCAAGTTTTTTATTATCTCCAATTAGGTAAATAAAATAAAGATTCTTCTTAATCTTTCTAACTTTCTTCCTAATTTAGCATGCTATCATTACTTGTTCCATGTATAGCATAACAACATTTCGAATTTGAATCTTTAATTTAACTAAGTGCTTAGATTTTATTCCCAGTCATTTATTTAATTTATAATATTTATAATTAAATTATGCTATAAGTAAATTCTATTATATTTTGTAAAAATAAATAATTAAACTTATGCAACTACTAAATTTAAAGCTACAATATCACTTTTTTATTTCTATTATTTTTAAGGATGGTAAAAGATGAATTTCCTTGTCTAAGTTGTACAAATTAGTTATATTCATTTATTTATCTTTAATTTTAATATAGAAATATTTATTTATAGACGAATCTGAATAAGTTTAATTATGTGATGATAATAATTATTAAAAATATATTTCTGACTAATTAAATAATCATAACTTTTAATTTTTATTTATTTTTATATAATTTTTAAGGTTTTCTTTTAAAATAATTGGATATTCGAAGTCTAAAAATTAAAGATTATAAAAAATTAATAATGGAAGTTATGATTAACGTTAATAAGCTTTTACCAAATAGAAAAATAAGTCTAGGTAAAGATAAAAGAGAATTTTGTTGAGATGAAAAGCCTATTTTAGCATTTTGTTAACTTTAAACGAAGATGTAGCTAAACTAAGGGCAAATTTTTGGTCTGATTTTTCATTAAAAATAAAATTTTACAATTAGCTGTATAAAAGTCTTTAAAAATTAGTTTCTTAATATTTTTATATATTTTGTTCTATTTATCAGTTTAAATAAGTGAAAAAAGCAATAAAGTTTAATATATTTTTATTTAGTTTTTATCTCAAAAAATTTCTTTTGTTAAAACCATAAATTAATAAAAATGGAGAACTTGGGTATCGATCCCAATGCCTCTCGCATGCTAAGCGAGCGCTCTACCATTTGAGCTAGATCCCCTTTAATAATACCTTAATAACTTTAATTTAAATAGGAAATATATAAAAAAAAGATAAAGTTGATTATCTAGCTTATCCTTAATTTACGTAAAACAAATAATTATTTTTAAGTAATTAATTCAAAGTTTAAGATATACATCATTCTTAAAAATATAAAATACAAATAAATAGAAATTTTACAGTTTTATTTAATTATATTCTTAGAAATATCCTTCTTTTATTAAAAAAATATTAACTTTTATTGAGTAAACAACTAACTTAAATTATTTTTGCAGTTTCTAATTATGAGGCACCATGAAAAATTATTTATTATAAATAAAGAGATGTAATTATTGCCCAGCTTATTAAAATATTGAATATAAATTAGCTTTAGAGATATATAGAAATATCTTAAAAGTATTTAATAAAAAAAGGTAATTTTAATTGAAAACATAGATTAATTTCCCTGTAATTAATAATATTTATTTTCTTTATTCAAGAAATTCTATTTTTCCCTCTCAATTTAGATGATTATTATTATAGCTTTACTTAGATTTATTTTTATCTATTATTTAATCTACAATTGATTTAAAGATATTATTAAGTCTAAAATTTTTTAATTTTTATCTAGATGAAAAAATCAATTTTTTTTATTTATTTTTTACACTTTTTCTAATTAATTTTTATCACTCTACTAAAATATTAGGTGTATGAATTAAAAGCTAGAAAAGAGGAGACTAAAAATATAAAATTTAAGAAACGATATGCATAAATTATTTATTAAATGGAGAGAATAAAAATAACAATTTAATAAATTTAGAGCTTTTTAGATAATAAAATATTAAGAAATATTTATAAATATAATAAGAAAATAATAAACTTTAAAGTTATTTAAATGCAGGACCTATTTAAATTTTCAAACATTTTGTATGGATATGACTTTATATTAGGTAGCAATGTTACAAATTATATGAATCAGAAAGAAAATTTTATTACATAAAGCATCAATACTTAGAGTAAATTTTTAATTTCATTTAACTTTCATTTCTTTTGTGTAAATAGGTATAAGAAAAAGACTAATAAAGAAATTAATTTATTCTTGCTTCTTTTGTTGTCTTTATGCAATAATGAGGAAAGGAAGAAAAATTATGACACTTATTTAAAAAATAATTTTTAAGAGCTGTAATATGCTTTTGACGGAATCATAAAGATTAGATTATTAAATTTTATTAAATTGAGAAATTTGTAAAGTTTTTTCTATTTCTATGCATTTGGATTATATAGAGTATCTTATATTTGATTTATACAAAAGATAATAAATACTTGTAAAGCTATATATATGCTTTTTTGTAAGCAATGGGTTTGTTCATCAGCTATAAGAAAAATTGGAAGATAAATACTCTTTTGTAAGGATTCTACTAATATCTCTAGCATTTTAGTCTTTAAAAAGATTTAGAAAAATAAAAATGAAAAAAGTAATTTAAATTGAGAAAGAATGTATATAGTATGAAGTTATTTGATTTTAATATTAATTGTAATAAACTTCATAATGTGATATATTTTAGGTATGAATTATAAATAGAGTATTAAATTAACTCTATATGATTCTAATTTTTAAAAGAATATTGGCTATATGTTGCGAATAAATAAATAAAACTCTTATTAAAATAATTATAAAATATATTAGATTTAATAGCAAGATATGAGACTTCTTTATAAGAAATATGGAAAATAATATAAAATAAATAGTAATAAATACCTTTATTTAAACTATTTAAGTTATACATATTAATAACAAATTAATAATTAGATATAATTAGATATAATTAGCACTTATTAAAATTAAGCTATTAATGAGAGTTAGATGGTATAATCATGGAAAAATTATTCTTAAATTAGATTTAATTAAAATCTCTATATATTAAAAAAATGGAAGGATTCAAAAGAGGTTTCTACACCACCTCCAAAAAGTTGGAGAGGAAACCTGAATCCAATCTTGGATAGTCTTCTTACCCTTAACCCTAACCTTTTGTTTAATTCTAGCAACCTGAAGAGGAACAGAAACAAGCTCAGAAGAGAAGCCCAGAAAGCAGATGAAGTCTGCTCTGCACCAGGAGGTCTCAAAGTTTAATCCTTCTGGCCAGATGAGCATGGAACAGCTTATCAAAGTGGTACTAAACCTCCAGGAAGAGGTTAGGAAACTGAGAAAGGATAATGAGAAATTGATGGAAAAACTCAACCTAGCGGAAGGAATAGAATCCAGACTTATGTCCTAAGAAAGAGAACTAAGCGCTTTCCGAAACATATCTTAAGACCAGAGTAGCTAATCCTAAAATTAGCTTCAGAAACAATCTGATATGAGTATTAGACTGGAAATACTAGAAAAAAAATTAGATGAACAAAGGGGAGATCCAATGATGATTGAAGAAACCAATAGGAAGACTAAGGTTAAACTCCAAAAAGTAGTGAAGAAATGTTACTACTGCAATTCGACAGAACACTTATGAAGATGCTGCAAGGAATTCCAAAATTTCAAGACGTAGTACTGGAATAAATAAAGAACCATACAAGCACAGTAGAGGAAGAAAAAACAAAAGTAGTAGAGACAAATAAGAGAAAGATTATACTTAAATAAATAAGGATACATTTACAAGAGAAAATTTAATTAGAAATAAGGCTAGATCCGGAAATGACAAGAGTAATGGGAGGAGAGAGGAGTAGAGACATCTAAAACTTTATTTTTAACACTGGAGCAATCTGGTATCCAGCATGAAGAGGTGAAAATCCTCGAAAATTGCAAACTTAATTTATCGTATTATTATTAAAATCTCTATTTGTATAATAGCAAATTATTTAGAATTAGGTAGATTGTTCATAATTTAAAATAATTGTAGTTATTAAAGTTCTTAATTATATAGAGATAATTAATTTAATTATTAATTACGAAATGAGGAATGTCTCTTAATAGTAGTAAAATAATTTATTTAAAAAATCATATATGAGCAAAGCACTTAATTCTACTTTAGAATAAACTAATTAATATATTTTATTAATAAAAAAGAATATGCAATAAATAATATATGCATTTTTTAATTAAATTTAAGTCTTTTATTCAAATTAAAAAATGTAAAAACTTTTATTTTAAAGTTTAAAAGTTGTAATCTTGCTATCAATCAAAAATCTTGTAAAAATTCTTGACTATTGCTCTCTTTTCTTTCTGATTAAATCAAATTTTAGCTATTTTAGTTATTAGAATATTTTGCTTAACTGTTGGACGGGCTAAAATTTTAATAATCATTTTCTTACTCTTATATGTAGTAATCAGATTCTTATTTTAAAATCTCTAATATTTAAATTATTTCTTCTATTTCAAGTCTCTTATTTGGATCTTAATCTCAGCATCCTTTAATTATTTCTGCGAATAATTGTGGACATGTTTCAGGTATATTTTCTCTTTCTCCCCTTTGAACTTTATAAATGATCACATCATTTAAAGTTTTTTCCCATGGTTGTTTTCTTGTAGCTAACTCTCAAAAAATCATTCCTAATCCATAAATGTCTGACTTTTTACTATACTTAGGGATTTATTCAAACAATTCCGGAGCCATTCATGCTATAGTTCCTACTTTCCTTTTATCACTTATCGATTTGGATTCTCTTTTTACATGGGATAGTCCAAAATCCGCAATTAAAGCTTTTCTGGTTTCATTTAAAATAATGTTTTTGCTTTTTAAGTCTCTATGTAAAATATTCTAGCTATGAGAATATTAAAGTCCAAGGGTAATGTCACGCGCAATTTGATAACGTTATTTTCAAGTAATTTGATTATTTTTTAAAAAATCATTTAAAGACTATTCGCCAAGTTCAAGTATTAAAAAAAAGGGATGAAAACAGTATCCATATATTTCTACTATGTTTTCGTGCCTTAAGAGATACATGTTTTCCATTTCCTTTATAAATTCATTCATAGCTTATTAATTTAACTCTTATTTATTTATCTCTTTTATTGCCACTTCTTTCTAGTTTCAAATTCCTTTCCAGACTTCTGAGAAACCACCTTTGTCGAGTCTTTATAATTTGATATATTATTAATCTCCGACTTAAGTAGCATATTTAGGTTCATAAAAGTCTTCTTATTTGAAGCTTTAAAGCGAATAAATCTAACGCATATTACTTTATTCAGACTAAAAAGCAGATCTCTAAGTATACATATACTAGCAATTTTCACAACAATAGAAACTATATTTATCCTTTTACGTTCCACATTTTCCTTTATTTTGATAATTCAAATTAGGAGGATATCAATTAGTTTAATTATAGAATCCTGATGTTTGCTATTCACAAAACTAGCCTATTTCTTACTATTTTTTAGAAGCTTCTTTATTTAGACTATTCTTTCGCTTGAATAATTTCTACATAACTGATTTAAGTTTCATGATTTTAAAAATAATTTTATAAAGTAATTTTTAAAGTAGCAAGTATATGAATATTATAATATAAAATTGACTTAATTATGATTGATTATATTGCTATCTATGAAATTACATTGCTTTATTACACTATAATAAAGTCATTTAGTAGATCATTATTTTTATTAATATCTGATTTCCAAAAAGGCTTTATTCTATTTTTATTAATATGATAAATTTATTAAAGAATCTTAGAAAGATCTTTTTTATCTTCAATTTTAGATTTCTTTTATTTAAAAAAATTGTATTTAACTTTAAGTTGGTTGCTAGTAATTTTGATGCTTTTAATAGCTTTCAATTCTTTTTTTACATTTTATATCAATTCAATCTTTTCTTAAATACCTTCTTAATACTTCCTAATTAATATAAACTGGCATATTTGATTCATTTTCTCTATTTTTACTATAAAACTCTTTTTTACCTTTAGACTAAAATTCTACTATTAAGGGAAACAAATTTTAACAAAAACTCCTTACATTAAGAACTGTTTTTAAATTAGATTTTTTCTATCTTCTTATTATATAAGTTTAGCTTATAAACATAGCAAGAATTTCTTTAAAGTCTAATCCTATAGTTGTTGATATTAGAAGCTAAAATCTTTAGAGAAAACAAAAACTTAATTATAGTATTATATTTATTTTATATCAAAGCACTAAATTACACTGAGATCAACTTTTTCTACTAAGCTTAAAAAAATATGGCTTGCGTTAAAATTCATTTAGATATACCCTAATTTTTAATGTAGAATATACAAATTTTAGAGATATTTCTAGTTAAAAAATTACGTAAAACTCGAGTAAATTTCAAGAAATTTTTTATAAAAAAAGAAGTTTGAATCAATAAAAAAAACTAAGAAACTTCAATAAATTTCATAAGCTAAGGATTACATTAAATAAAATCTAATTTAAATTACTTAAGAAAATAAAATCAGAATAAGTTTAACTATTCAAATCCTTGTGAAGTGTTTTAGAGATAAGTATTAATTTATAAACTTACAAGCTAAGAAAGAGTAAAAATAAATTAAAATATTCATATTTTGCAACGAAGAATGTAAAGATGCTGTAAATAATAAAAAAGAGATTTTAATTGAAGATATAATCTTGGATTTATTATTTTAAGTGAAGAAGAGCTATCAATTAATAAAATTAGATGTAAGAGCTTTAGGCGATAAATTTTAAGTCTTATCCACTATTTCTTCGAAACTTAAATCTCTATTATATATATGAATCTTTGAAAATTCTTTTAAATTACCATATTACATGTATAAACCTGAATTTATAAAGCTTCTTTAGTTTTTATACAATTTCCTTTATAGCAAAGTGATATTTAAAACATAATAATTTTTTACAGTATAAAAGCTTTATTCATTTTTAATAGCTTCTATTATAACTATTAAAATGTTTATTTTTATATTTTATGATAGAGGGTAACTGAGAAGCTTTACTTCTTTATGGGAAAATATTTTAGATATAAAATTACATACTCAAGCATTTTAGTCCTTCTTGCTATTTTTATGGTTCTTCACTTTTGAAAATAAATATTAAAAATAATAAACAGCCTTGTTAAATCTTATAGATATATCCATTAAATATCTGATCCATTTTAGTAAAGCTATGAACTAGTATAAAGATTAATTATCGTTAATTTCTTTGTTTTAAACTTGTTTTGAGATTAGTAAGTTTCTTTCTTTCCCTTTCTTAATTTATTTGTCTACACTGTAAAAATATTTGTACTCTTGAATTATTATTTAAGCTTTACTAGCATTGGTATTGAGATACTCTTTCAATTATCTTTTAAGAAATAAATGTTGTCTATTATATATTCTAATAGCTATTTATTCACTTATAAAATATTAAGATTATAGTGTCAGTGGTAAGATAACGGTATCTCATAAATTTAAAGAAACTAAATACTTCTTAGTTTAATATACTAAGTCTCAATAATAGGTTTGCTTTGGTCTAATATTAAGAAATATTCTGTAAAGGATTTTGCGCTTGCTAATTTAAAAAAATCACTAGAGTATTAGATAGTCCCTTTTATTTATTCCATTTATGTGATTCAATTTAGATTTATTTTAAGGGTTTAAAACTTAGCTAGAAAATCAACCAGCTTGATTTTATCTAACTTAATTAAAAATCTTAGAAAGTTCCATATCATTCAAATATACAAGTAAAGCTTATTCTTGAGTACCTAATTTAGAAATTAATTCTTTAGATTATTAGTGATTTATTAACTAGCATCAAACCATCACTTTTATACTTCTTTTCTATCTAAGGAATGTAACTACTTTAAATAGGTGAGGCATGATATAATTACTCCCCAATCATATTTCTATAAGAGCTTAATAAAAATAAGTATAATTTAATGCTTAATAACTAATTATATACTTCTTTTAAAATAAATAAAGTACTACGATTTATTAGTAAACTATATATAATATCTAAGTTTTTTAGAATACAGAAATAAAACTATTTAGAAAATTATGAGGTAACGACTAAATTATTTTTAGCTTTTAAGCTTCTTCAAATATTTTTAAATTATACAACTTAAAGCAAGAATAAAGAAATTAGTTAAAGAATTTTAATATTTTTGATATTTTTAATTTAAAATAACGTAAAATAAGTTTATATTTCCTATCTTTTATGTTTATCTCATCTAAAATGTGAAAAATGTGGTTAGACTATACTAATCATATTTGCTGCAATATTTTTTTAGATTTATATATCCCTTTCTATATCTTAAGAAATTTGAATTTATCTCAAATAATCTTTGAACTTTAGTTATTCTTCTATTGCCTCTTTTTCTATTAATTCTTATACTAATATATCAGATTCTTATTTTAAAATCTCTAATATTTAAATTATTTCTTCTATTTCAAGTCTCTTATTTGGATCTTAATCTCAGCATCCTTTAATTATTTCTGCGAATAATTGTGGACATGTTTCAGGTATATTTTCTCTTTCTCCCCTTTGAACTTTATAAACGATCACATCATTTAAAGTTTTTTCCCATGGTTGTTTTCTTGTAGCTAACTCTCAAAAAATCATTCCTAATCCATAAATGTCTGACTTTTTACTATACTTAGGGATTTATTCAAACAATTCCGGAGCCATTCATGCTATAGTTCCTACTTTCCTTTTATCACTTATCGATTTTGATTCTCTTTTTACATGGGATAGTCCAAAATCCGCAATTAAAGCTTTTCTGGTTTCATTTAAAATAATGTTTTTGCTTTTTAAGTCTCTATGTAAAATATTCTAGCTATGAGAATACTAAAGCCCTTAAGCTATATCTTAAGCAATCTAGAATATTCTATACTAGGAAATTTGATTATTTTTTTAAAAATCATATAAAGACTATTCACCAAGTTCAAGTATTATACAAAAGGGATCAAGGCAGTATCCATATATTTCTACTATGTTTTCGTGCTTTAAGAGATACATGTTTTATATTTCCTACATAAAATCTTTTTAAGCTTATTTATCTAGCTCTTATTTATTTATCTCTTTTATCGCCACTTCTTTCTAGTTTCATTATCCTTTCCAAACTCTTGCAAATCCTCCTTTGCCAATGGAATACTATTTAGTAAATTCATTAGAACTTACTAAAATAGACTAAGCTTCATTTTAAAAGTCTTCTTATTTGAAGCTTTAAAGCGAATAAATCTAACGCATATTACTTTATTCAGACTAAAAAGCAGATCTCTAAGTATACATATACTAGCAATTTTCACAACAATAGAAACTATATTTATCCTTTTACGCTCCACATTTTCCTTTATTTTGATAATTCAAATTAGGAGGATATCAATTAGTTTAATTATAGAATCCTGATGTTTGCTATTCACAAAACTAGCCTATTTCTTACTATTTTTTAGAAGCTTCTTTATTTAGACTATTCTTTCGCTTGAGTAATTTCTTCATGGCTATTTTAAGTTTCATGATTTTAAAAATAATTTTATAAAGTAATTTTTAAAGTAGCAAGTATATGAATATTATAATATAAAATTGACTTAATTATGATTGATTATATTGCTATCTTTTATTTAGTTTTTCTACTTTACTAGCTTGTTTTAAGTTAATAGTTATATTTATTAAAAGTTATACAATTATATTTTTAATACTTTTAACTTAATAAAAATGTTCTGGTAGCTTGGCTCTAAATATATAAAATATTTTATAAAGTAATTATTAGTTATAATATTAATTTATTATTTTAAAATGCTTTTTACCTTTCAAATGTTAGACAATTAGCAAGTGAGAGCCTCTTAAATATTTTTATTACTATAAAGTATATCTCTATACCAAATATATTAATGTTTGAAATAAAAGATAAAGTTAAATCTAAAGTAAGGAAGTATATATTATCTTCTTTAGTATAAAAGATTCATATAAATTGAAAATTTTCATTTCTAAGTTTTTGTTTCATTAAAAATGATTGAAAACTTATAGAGCAATTACTTAAATCACAATAGTTGAATATGATTCAAATATTATAATTTTATCACTATAAAAAGATTTCTATTAAATATAATTTAACCAAAGTAATAGAAGAGATCTTCAAAAGTATAATCAAAAGAATAAGTTGAAAGATTCATTTAATTGAATCATTGCTATAAAACTTATCATAGCTTATTTTAATTATTTTAGCCCATATTTATTGGATGAACTGATATAGTTAATTTAAATTTAATTCTCTTTTATTGATTTTTTAACTATTTATCTTAGAAATCTTAGGAACACTTTATTTCTGAACTTTCCTTAAATGAGGCATTAAAATAAATTTAATAATAATTGAGATCAAAAGTTTTTTAATTAAATTATATTTGAAATTTTATCTAATTAAGCAGTTTCTTTCTGTTTTTTCATTAACTAAATTAAAAATTATGGAAGCTTGAAGCTCATAAACTGTAAGTCACAAAAAATAGATCATTGAATTTATATTAAATTTAAGGTATTAAAAATATTAATAACCGCCTTTTAAGTTATTTTTTTTGGAATCAGAAAGAGACATTATTCTGGAAAGCTAAAATTAAAATATAGCAATAAATAATCCAAAAAAATTAAATTCTCAGTAATGTGAGATAAAATAATAAATGACTATCTGTTTCCATATTCTCTTATATTAAAATTTTATTAATCTTGTTAAAAATTATGAAGCCTAAGAAAACGAAATTAAATTGTTTAGACAATTTAAATTTATTAATTAATTAATTTCAACTAAAAGTTTTTTGGATCGGAATCTCCTTTACGATTACACAACCCGACGCTCTCTTTTTATGGAAAAACGGGGATATCCTGTTGTGCTCCAGACACAGCTGCTAGGGAGCTCAATCGCTATGAGCAGCCAGGCTTCAAGCCCCTACCAAGAGCTGATAATCTCAAAGACAGCGTTCCTTTCAGAAAATTACTCTGACCAGGGACTTTCTCAGCGACAGGAAAGAAACTTGCTCCTTGCCATAAAACCAGGATGTTTAGTCACGAAGATACCTCTTAGCTCCCACCATCTTTTCAATTATTCATAGTTTAAACTTATTAATGACTAGTTTTAACTAAAGAAACGAAATATTTTTTATATTAAGTGAAATGATATGAGAAATAACATAATCTAATTTTCTATTATGAAGATACTCTTATAAAATTAAAGTTGAATACAAAATAAGATAACATGGCTTTATCATTATTAGGTTAACCATTATTTTAGCTGTTCAATACTGTAAATAGGATACATCTTGAAAAATAGAATCATGGCTTTATCTCTTAAAACACGAAGGCAGTGCTACATATCACCCCAAGTCAGATTGCAAGATTAATAATTGCTAAAACCAAAGTTACTTCGTTCAAGGTTCCAATAATAAGCCAAAGCAGTGGAAGACATAGCTAATTTTGGATTTTTAATTCGCTAACCTCTGATGAAAACTATCCTTTTCTTCATCCCTCGTCTGATTATTTAAATTCCTTCAGAATTTCCACCTTCTAAAGAAAGTTAAGCAAGTAAAGCACGGGAATCTCCATCTAAATATTTTTTTAATATATTTTCTCATTTAATTAGCATTAGCTTTATGAAAATATTAAATTAAATATAATCATAAAACTATTAAATATAAATCTTTAATTATTTTAGAAATAATCATAATCATAGCTTTAGATAACTAAACATAGTTCTTTTAAATAAAGCTAAAATTTTAGGATACTTATTAAATTTAAATTTACTAGAATTAAAAGTTTTATTAAACTAGTGCTAGAAAAGTAGAAATTTCTTCTAGTAAAAATTTTATATAAATGAAATTTTTAAGATAGGAATATATGTTTAATATAGAGTATATATATTGTATAATTTTAAGTATACTTTTCTGAGAAGAAAATATCTAATAAACTTATCTATTTTATAAATTTATATTCTTAAAGCTATAAAATTAGAGTCATTATTGTATTATGATTATATTTCGGAGAACCAATAGCTTATATAATGAATAGAATAAATTATTTTTCAATTTTGCTTTTATTTATTAGTTATAGAAATAAGATAACTATTTAATAACTCAACTGTTTGTTAGGAGATTATAGAACGAAGTGTTATTGCTATTTATAGTGATTTGAGTGTAAAATAAAATACTTTATATAGAATTAACTTAATTAATGAAAGATCTTTCTTATTCCTAAAGCAAAACTTAATTTTAACTATTGCTTAAATTTAGTTAACTTACAAGCAAAATAACTTATTAATATGATAATTTTTCTATTTTTACAGTATTTAGTATATTAACTAGAAAAATATTATAAATTAGCAAAATTATACAGACAGCGGAGATCTAACCCACGACCTATTGAGTGTGAAGCAGCTGTCATAGCCACTAGACCATGTCTACGTATAATTTTAAGTTATAAAATTGCTCAAATCTTTAAAGGTGAACTTGCTAATAATTTTGCTTTTTTAAATCATAAATTTTACTACCAAAAATTTCATAAATCTAAGTCTTCAATTCTAGAGCTGATATATTAATTATTATAATTAATTAGCATGACTTCATCTAAATATTTCATCAAGAATTAAAAGTTTCTTTTTTAAATTGGAGCATTTTTTCCTTTTTAATTGCAATAAAGTATGAATATATTTTCCTCTTACAAAAATATCAATATCAGGAATACATTTTACTACATCAGAGCCTTTTCGTAATGCCAAAGGTCTCAATATTTTTCCTGATACACTGCCATTAGGAGATTTTTACTCTCTAGTTAGACTCTTAAGAACTTTTAATTTAATTCAAGGATTATTCATAATATTTAGCTGGTTCAATTAACCTGCATGTGCTACTAAGTAATATATTACACTACTTTTAGACTCTCTTGCATCTTTTTCTAAGTTAAAATCGAATATCGCAGAAGTAAGCATTAATTTGAAGGCTACCTAGAAGACTAAATTTAAAAGGGAAGCTTTATCTGCTAAGTATAAGGAGATTAAGATTTAATAATCTGATGAGAACGTTTCTAAAGATAAATAAATAAACGTGATTCTACCTTTATTAGGTTCACTACGATTAATAAAAAAACCAAATTTGGATTTTAAAATAGTCTAGAAATTTTTCTGGCTTCGTCTGATCTCTTTGGTCACTTTTATCTCAGTTTTTTAAATAAAAATTTATTACTTTTACACTCAAAATTCTTTTATTTCTTTCCGAAGGCTAAAGTTAAAAGGGAATAGAATAAAATCCAATTATTGTGTCAAATTTCACAATCGAATTTAATTTTTCTACTTAAAGATATAATTTGTCTCAGTCATGTCTTCAGGTTTTTCCAATTCCTAACCAGATTAACGACATAGAGGCAGGATTACTCTGAGACATGGACTTCAGTACCCTAGTTAGATTCTGGTACCGATTGAGAGAACCCTCAAATATAATGGCCTGATTTGATATATGTGTATAGGAAAGTTTAGTAGTTGGTATTAAAGTATGTATTTTAGAGTGTATGATAGTAATAATGACTTGTATTTAGATATAGGTTAATGATAATTTGATTATAGTTTTGATTAGATAAATAGTAATCTGTACTTGTATAATTTAAATATAAGGATATATTAAAGATAGTTTTTTGACATTGTTGAATATGTTTTGGTATGTTATAAGCTGTATGTTAGTATCTGAATAATGATAATATTTGAATAATAGATTTTTAAAGATGTTTAGATAAAATTTGATTCTTTATTTATTTCAGCTTTAAAAAGAGCTAGTAAGGAAAATAATCTTTATTGTCAACTATATAGCTATAACTACATTACCATATCAACATCATATATACACTTAAACATACAAAAAAACTTAGTTATAAAAATGCAACATTAATAAGTATAGATTAACCATATTAATAAGTAGTAACATATTTACTATAGATATTTAAACTACTTACATATAAAACTATATTTATTATCAATAATATTAATCATATCAATATTATTATTATCTCAGTTATCCCCTTTAATACTTCTATAACTCAACTTTTCTAAATCAATCCTCATTATTGAAACTCTTCCCTATTCAGAAGCAAAAACATATCCATAGACACCTCTTATTTTCATCTCTGTTAAAGCTAAAACATCTTTAAAAATTTAACTTTATTGCCATTATTCTTTGTTTCTTTTATATATTCTTCATGAATGTTCTTGCGTAAAAATTTTTTTTATACCTCCGATTACGACAAAAGGTTCTAAAGAAACTATAGGAAAAGCAACAGCTTCAGGAAGATTCAAATTTTACTTACTCCATCTATCATTTTATATGTTATACTTTCATATATCTTTTAAAGTTTATACTTTCTAATTTCCACCTCCAATTGAATAAATGTTTTATTCATCTTTATCTACTACTAAAGTTTACCAACCTATTAAGAATGGAAATTAAGAGCATTTTTATCATTTACTTTAGTTTCCTATCTTTAACTTTTCTACTGATTATAACTTTTGATAATTATTAGTAACTCCTCCAACCACATAAAGATAATTTTAAGCTGCTGCTATTCCAAAATAATATCTTCCCTCATTTAGATCACTAAGTTTTGTATTATTACCTTCGAAATCGAACTATCAAGTTTCTTTTATTCCTTTATTTTAATTTTAGTTAATCCTCCAATTAAATATAACTTATTTTAATATTCTATACTTTTATTAAATTCTGGAATTATAATTTAAACTTAGACTTATCGTAATTACTCAGTTTAAATGTTAAATAAACTTAATTTTTAAATAGAGCAATTAAAAAAGTGAATATAGTTAGATTGAATAAAATGTTGCTACTAGGTTAGTTTATGTTAATTAGTCTGTTTAGTGTTTAACTGTTCTTACTTTGTATTGTATTATAGTTAGTTTCTTATTTGTGTGATATAATTTGAAGTTAATTTAGGGTTTAGTACTAAAGGTGGTTATATAGTGGAATATAGTTAGACTGTTATAGTTTGGATTTGAGTTGGTTTTAGATATTAGTAAATAGGGAATTAGGATGATTGTATAATATTTTAGTGTTATTAGTTGTAGTTAATGGTAGTGTATTGGATGATATTAGTATATGGTATAATGAGAGTATTAGTAATGTTAGATAATTTGGTTGTAATGGTTTTAGATTTTTGCATAATTTACTTCCTTATCTCTTTTAATTTCTATCTAGCATCTTAAATCTTTTATATGTATTATTAGTTTTAAAATATCATTCTTATTAAATCACTTTCTTAAGGTAAGTCTTCAAATCTAAAATGGAATCCTTTTTAACAAATAGGACATTACATTATGCCTTATAATCAGAACTGAGTATTCAAACACAAACCACAGTAAATATGTCCACAAGGTAAGACAGTTGGAAGAGCATTAGTTAAGTTGTAATCTTCTTAGCAGATTAAGCATTTTGGTAACGCTTACATTTTTATTATTATTTAGATTAAAAAAGCTTATAAAGGTAATTTATAACAGTTACCATCAAAAATTATAATTAACCATTATAAATTCAAATATCTATCATTACATACATACTACAATATTAACCTCTTATATCAAGTACCTATCTACAATCCGCATTCCGCCAATCATAATCGGGACTGCTTGGTAAATTTAATAAAGGGATGAAAGAGCTTTACAACTTAATTAGATTTTGATATTATTTTTAAGAAAAACGTCTCTGCCGCAAAATCTTTAAAATACTAGGAGGAATGCTCTAAAAAATAGGAACAGAAATCTTAAAACTAAGCTTCCTATCAAAAAAGTAGGTAATTTAGAACATCATCTCAGACAAAAGTTCTGTGCAAATCTTTAAAATGTAGGAAGAAAAGAACGAGAAAAAAATATATCGAAAATACGAAGCTCGGATTTGCTAAAAGTGTAGAAGAGTGTAGAAGTTACCAATAAAAATAATTTAGAAGAAAATACTACAACTTAAGACTCATTCCAGCATAAATGAAAGAAAAAGAACTTATTTAGATCTACTCAGAAATATGAAATAAGAATATGGTAAAAAGAAGAGTTTGAAAATCCTTAGACAGAGTAGAATGGAGTTTATAATCAAGTTGAACTTTCATGCTTCAAGATTGTTCAGATATATCAGACCTCAGACTCATTTCTAGAACTAAATCAAAGGTCTCAAACTGAATGAAGTTTTAACTCAAAGTCTATTTTCATTTCTTTAGATTCTTCAGCTTTAATAATACAAATTTTAGAACTAGATAGAAGAAATAAATAGAATAGATTTTATACTCAAAGCTTTACTTGCAACCTTCTAAATTTTTTCAGTTAATCCCAACTCATATTTAGAACTAGATAAAAGCTATCGGCAGGAATTCAATTCAACTCAAAGTTCTTTTTTCAATCTTTTAGGTACTTCAGCCTAAATAACCTCACTATATGAAAACTCATGTTCATTTTAGACCTAGAACTATCTCTTTAGTTTTTTTTTCTATTTTTTTTCATTTCTCATTCGAATTAACTTATTCAGTAAGTTTATCTTAAACTATACACAACTACTCAATTACTAAATTTTAATTTGATGTTCTACCTGTTTTTCATTTTCTTGTTAAAGTAATTATTTTATAGCAAAACTTATTTAGTCATTTTTTAATAAAGAATCCATTACTCTCATTTGAACGAAATTTTATTTTCCTTTCTTTATTTGAATCTTCATTCCTATATCTTCTTAAATCTTCAATCTCTCCTAATTTTCTTAAGAGTTTAAATTAAATCTTTCAAGTACTTCCTATTTGAGATTATATCAAATTTTACACTCCAAAACTATTATTATTTTGTAGCTCTTCAATTTTTTTGCTAAGTTATATTTCTTAACTAGCTTTTATTTCTACTATACTTCTTAAAAATTTAAATCACTTTACTGATTTCTCTACTTTTTCTTATTATTTGAAGAGTCAAACTTAAGTTTCATTAATAAATCTTAATACTAGTTTTACTATCTGTTATAGATAAACACTTACTTCTTTTATTAAGTTTATTTTTTATTCTATTTTATATTGCATAATAGAAATTCTTATCATTTTTAACCTTCCCTTCTCAACAAGATGTTCGTAATTCAAAAAATAAATATATACTCACAGACTTATTTTAAGATCATAGAGCACTGTTGAAAAATCCTAATTTTAAACAAAAGTATAAATCTGTAACGTTTTTGCTCCATAATTTATGAATTTAACAGAATTATCTACAGTGACTATTCCTCCTTTTACAAAAATATAAATATCAGAAATATTTTTGCTACATTAGATTAAAAAATAATGTTGATATTGCCAATCCAATTACCACTTATTAAGAAGATGCTGAGAATGAAAAAAATTAAATGAAAAGGTATAATAAAGAACATGAAGAGCATTGAATTTTCTATGGATAACTCCAACAGGAATATACAAATAAAAACTGCCTATGCGCTCTTTTGAAAGCAATCAGTGGTAACCATCCACATAAAAAAAATGGTCGCGGTATCCATCCGAGTCAAAAAAATGGCGGCAGGAACTGGTTGAAAGTCCAGAATACGCCAAAACATTTTTTTAACATTTAGTTTACTATTATTATTATTATTTTTGCTACATTAGAATATTTTCTTAAGGCCAAATATCTCAACATTTTTACTGATACTATGCCACTAATAAAAAGATTTTCTTCAGCTATCCTAAAAATTTATCTTCTAAGCGTAACTGATCTTATAATCCTGGAATTGAAAGTTAAAGTAACTACTTAAGCTCCCCTTCTTTAGTAGAATTTATGATGATCTCAGAGTTTCAATAATTTGGAGTAATTTTAATGATAACAGGAATTTTTGTATTTTATACTACCCATCTGGTGATTTAGTTAACAATTTAAGGATTCTCTCCTTAAATTCTCCTTCCTTTTTATTTTCTAAGTATGGACAACAAATATTTATTTCAATAGCATCGAAGTTAACACTATAGATCAATCTGTACTTTTGCCAAATCTTTTTTTCTATATAGGATATAAAAGTGACAACAGGAATCTTATCAGGAAAGTCTTTCTTAGTATAATTAACTCCTTCTATTCAATATTTTCAAGTTTTATCTCTTATCGTCTCTAGATTTAAAAATGAGGCTAAAGAATTATTAGAGCTATAGATAGTATTCTACTTAACTATGGCACTTATGAATGTATTTATGTCTATACATTATGAGAAAGAGCAGCAGAATTAAGAAGGCTTTCTATCTATTATAATTTATCTACAAATCCTTACATTTTTATTTCTCTTAAATTATCCAATTCATGTTTAGAGCCATTAACCATAAACATACTAATTGATGTCTATTTAGTTTCTTACAAAAAAGATAACTTATTCCAGTCTTATTCTTAGTAGTCTATTTTATCTATTAGATAAAAGAGATTTTTTAGTATGCTAGATTTCCTTTTATTGGATTAGAATAGGATTCAGTAAAATCATAGTGTATTATTTATATAGATCTGCTAAACAAGGAGGCATCTAATCTTATTTATGTTGAGAAGATGTTTGATAGTATTGAAGAAGAACAATTTTTCAGCATCTTAGAGAATAAAACTTTCTCTGGGATTGATACTGGCACTAGAGTCTTTCTACAGTAACCTGAATTCCTCTTTTCTAATCGATGGGTAAACAACTCGACGACTTCATTACAACAATGAAGTTATGCAAAGGAGTTCACATGGTCCTGTACTCTCCCTCTTATATTATGATATAGTATTCAGACATCTATAGGAAAGAAATACACATTTAGGTATCAATCTGCACAATATGAACTTTATATGCAGAGCGTGGGCAGATGACCTTATACTACTTTCTTGTTCTGCTTAAAGGATGTAATAACTTATAGATTAATGCAACAGATTTTTTCCGTTAATTTTCTGTAAATAAACACTAGTGAAACTGAAGCAATACAATTTGTTAAAAAAAGAAGATCTAAAAAAATCAAATTAAACTTGAAACTGGAAGATTAACATATCAAATAGAAGAATCAAGTGACATATTTTGGAGTCATAGTACAAGAAAATGGTCTTTTGATCAATCACTGTAAATAGAGAATTTAAACATATTTAGAATCGGTAAAGAAATGCATTTATACTCTCAGCCGATACAAGAATGTTACTCCCTGACACTTTAAAATACTTTGTCACATGTTTACGTTGCCTAAGGCTGAATAAGTTGGAGAATTGGTTCTTTGAACTATAATGAGGGGTTCATAGTCTACGAAAGAGAAGATAAATAAAATTATGCGTATAATTGCGAGGAAGGCTTTACAGTCGCCTATCTCTGTCTTTAATGAGATCCTGTTACATAGACTTTAACTAACTCCCTTTTGAATATATTATGGCTAGTCACTTTTTCCGTTCTACTTCAAAATACGGAAAGAAACTAGGACTTATCCAAAATTCGATATAGGAAGACTCTTTGTAGGCAATTGAAACTAAAAATCTTTGTATTTTTAGTAAGTTAAAAGGATGTTTTAATATTACGGAATTAACAATGACGACCAAACCATGATTTCTAATTAACTTTCTTTTGAGAATCTTATTGAAGAAAAAATAAGAAACAAATTATATTAAGAAGCAACTATACGATATAGAGACATGCCACTGCACAGAAATTTAGAGAGCAACTTGGAGGACTTTTGAAATTTCCTGAAATAAATTATAATAAACTAAACAAAGAATATAAAAAAGAAATCATCTCAATCTTTAAATTATGAACTAATTCTTACAGTTTTCAATATGTCTTACATATGCGTCATTATCCTGTAAAAAATTACTTCTGTAAATGTGGTGGAAAAGATACGTTTAGACATATCTTGGAATATGTCTACTATTAGGACATAGTTAGAAATATTTCTGATCAATTTCCTGGAAAAAATTTGGAAAAACTAGTAACTTACGATTAAGTCTACATAAACTAACAGTTCACTTCACATAAGTAAATGGATGCAGATCTTCAGATAAAAATTTTTCATAAGAATCTACGAAAAAAAAGAATTGAAATTGTAGAACAAAACAAGATAATTGATTGGAGCCTAAAGAAGAACAATAAGAAAACGCAAGAAACAACGGGAAAAGTTGGAAGATGGAAAGAACGATGCTTGAACTTTTTGAACATAATTAAAATGAAGTATCTGATTTATATCAGTAACTTCATTTCATTAACATTTTTATTAAAGTAATTTCTTCTTCTTAAGAAGTTTACTATTTCTTAGGTACCATTTAATTTAGCTAATAAATAACTTAAGTTAATTTATCTGATTAAGAAAGTAAATCTTACTAGCATGCTAACTTTATTTAATCAGCTTTGCTAATATTTTACTAGTTAAAATTGCTTTTCTTAGCAATATTTCTTCAAGTACTTTTAAATATTTTTTCTTAAAGTTAATTATATGAAAAGTCTATTTTAAATGGGAATAAGCCTCAAGATGCTGCTCAAAATAAACTCTTTTAGTATCTATATTAGCCTTGATAATTTCTATCTGTTTACAATAATTAAAAGCAGAATTTTCATTACAAACAAACACTAGACTTTCATCCAATCTTTATACTTGAGTAGTAATAATTACTCTAACTAAATTATTTATTAATTAATTAATTTCAACTAAAAAGTTTTTGGACCGGAAACTCCTTTCCGATTACACGACCCGACGCTCTCTTTTTATGGGATAACGGGGATATCCTGTTGTGCTCCAGGCACAGCTGCTAGGGAGCTCCATCGCTATGAGCAGCCAGGCTTCAAGCCCCTACCAAGAGCGGATAATCTCAAAGACAGCGTTCCCTTCAGAAAATGACTCTGACCAGGGACTTTCTCAGCGACAGGAAAGGAACTTGTTCCTAGCCATAAAACCAGAAAGTTTAGTCACGAAGGTCATTCTCAGCTCTCACCATCTTTTCAATTTATTAAATTATTTTTTAAGATATTATACTTATGTTCTAATAAACAAAGAGAAATGCTCTAAATAGAGCATCTTAATATTGAATAATTAGCTTTAAATTTTAAATTTTAAAGCTAAATTAATAATTCTAATAATAAGGCAATTGATAATTATAAGAAAGCTTAGTTTTATTGATTTAGAATATCACTAAGTTATTAATAGTTAATTAGATGGTTAAACTTATGAGACTTAGCTTATTAAGATATTAAGCAATTAAGTTATTTATAAATGCTATTATTTAATATTATTATATTAATATCTAGTGTTAAGAAGCTATATCATAAACTCTTCAAGATCTAGTGCAAGTTTTAATAAATAGATATCCTTATTTAGCAAATTTACTTATGCCTAGGATTTGTATGATTATCTATTTTAGTAATTTTATCAAATTATTTTGCTAACTGCTTTAGGAAAAACATTTAAATGAACTGAATCTTTGAAGGCTTCACATCAATTTTAAAATGATTTATTGACTTTATAAACCTAAATAGCTACAATTGTAATATAAAGCTAATAAATATCCTTGTAGTAGCTTTTTATTTTATAAACTAGTTCTACTATTAGTAGTAGCAAGTACTTTTATACCATCAAGCATTTTATTTAGCTTTAAGTAATTAAAATGATTAAGAAGTTATTTTTATTCTATTCATTTAACTTATACCATTTAAGCTTATCTAAATAGAAATCTACCAAACCTTTTAACTACATTTACCACTCTTTTAATTAGAACCCAAGTATAAAAGTATTACATCTATTTAGTTCTAAAGCTTTAACTATTTATTTACCATTTGCCAAAAATTAAATAAAGTTATAGAGGGAGTTAGTAAATGCATTATTCAAATTGCTATATGAGTCTTCTTAAAGAAAACTAGATATTCAGACTCTTTAATTTAAAAATAAATAAGAATGTAATTGTAATTCTAGTCCTTTTATACCTTTTACTAAACTTTCTAAATTGAACTAAGATCAAAAGCTTTGCTTTAGCTTATTATAGCTATTAAAGCAATTCTAAATTTAGATATTCTAAAATCTTAAAAACACTAAATAAGCAGCTTAATTTTCTAAAGGAATATTACGTTTTAGTAAGATAAGGTAAATTAATAATGGCTATATTTTAATAGTCTTATATTTTGCTAGCTTGCTTAAATTTTCCTTTAAAAAGGCTTAATAAATCTTATTAATGACTTATCTATAAATTGAAAGCTATTTAATTTACTAGCTTTAGACTTAATCATTTGTTTAGTTAGATTAAAGCATTATTCATTTAAAAAGCAGATTTGAATAAACTATAATTTCTGGATATTTTCTATAATTTCACTAATAGTCTATTATTCTCATAGCTAAGGTCCTTTTATTTTAGAAATTTACCTAAAGAATATATTTTTTGAAATACAATGATTACTCCTTTAGAGCAGGAATGTTCACTACACAACAATATTGTAATGAATATATATTAATTAGCTCTTATTTTATAAGTCTATCTTATACAATAATAGAGACTAATGCTATTTAAAAGTTAATGAATTAGCATCAACACTCTTATAGCTAGAATTAAGTCCTTTAATACCCTTCTTATACTAACTCTTATTATTTAATGGTAGTTTAATTTCTTCTTTCATTAAAGGCTATAAATCTAATAAAAACGCTAAAAAGGAAAATATAATAAAAGCACTAATTTTATACTTAAGACTTGGAAGCTTAACTTTATTGAAAGCAAATATTAATTTGATTGTGAGGCTAGCTAGGGAATGCTTAATATTTATTTTAAATAGCTTTAAATAATAAAAGGGATAGTATAAGCAATATTTATTTGCCATTAATAACTAGAACTAAAGAGGGTTACTAAGAATAGGCTTATTATTTACTAAGTTTAAATCAGATGCTTAGAGAAATTTATATCTTCCTTATTTTTGCATGTTCTTGGAAATTAAACCTCTAAAATTACTCTGCCTAGTTGATCAAGAATCTTGGTCTAATTATTAGCAAAGCAATAGTTCGTTCGCGGATAATTTAAATAGATTATATCAAGATAATTTTAAAAGCCCTAATAATAATTTGTCACTAGAGATTTAATAGGTATAGAGAAAATAGTTACATTCTCAATAGCTCTTAAACTTCTCTTATGAATGATAGAATAAAAATCTGGATTTTATTATTGATATGGTGCATAGCTATCAACTAACTTGATACATCTCAATGTTTGCTAATCAATTAAAGATTTTTCACTTAGTCTTAAAAGAAAGATTTAAGGAGGAAAAAATGATTAAAATACACTCAATTTATACTTCCTAAATCTGAAGATATTTCACAAGTTATAGTCCATTTTTTGGAAACATTTAAATGAAACTTGTAGGGATATTTTATAAATACAGTTGCAAGTAACGAATCTCTTTTTATATAAGATAGATTTAAAAATATGGAATATTTATGAATAGTTCCAGATAACTCCAACCAGAAATTTTAATTCTCTATAAAAAAAAAGTTAAAAAGCTTTGTTAAAGCCTTAGTAGTCAGCCATCTGACCTATTCTATCAGCATGTCTCCATTAGTTTGTCATGAATTCTTACTAGGCTTAGTTAAGCGGTATAGCACTTCATTAGTGCACCATCCTTTAATATTCTGAATAGTACTTATTTTGCATGTAACGTTCTTAATTATTTCTCCAAGGATTAAGATTTGAATTAAAGAATTTGTTTCTATAAATTTTTCCGCTTTATGTTGGATATATCCTAAATAGTTTTTTAAAAATATCTTATTGAATCTTCCTTATTTCCATAGGATCTGATTAATTCTGTTAAAAAAAATGGCGTAACCTGAATTTAATATTAAATTTAAAGAATTCTTTGTTCCAGTTTGTTTTCTATTTCTTATGATGGCTAATATTGTTTCTCAAGTAAAGACGTTATTAGTTTTTCCAATTTTTCTACTTTATCAGTGAGGTATCTATTTTTGAACATAAACTCTTTTAATGACTTAGATAATATTTCTATTTGAGTTTGTGTCGGAAGTTTTTTTAATTCTGGATTTCCAAGTGGTTAATGTTCGTCATATCAATCATATTTCTCACTTTCACTCATTGTAATTATTTCGCTTTTTTATTTTTTAGTGAATTTTCCTGTTTAAATGTTTTGTTCAAAATTCTGTTATTTATTAGAAGCCATTTTATCATATATATAATAATTTTTAAGCTGCAAGAGTCAAATAAAAAGCTAAGTTAATAAGCACATAAAACCTTCAAAGACCAATGTTTGATCGAAAATATAAAAATTACATCATCTGCAAAATTATTCTAACTAAACGTAGTAAAAACATATAATAAGTCACAGTTCAACTTAATCAAGTGGGATTATGTAAAAGCCTTTACTAAAGATACTTTCAAATTATTTTTATAGCAAAATCTTTTATCTTTTTAACTTAAAATTATAAAAGAAAACTTGGAAATTAAAGATATTAATCTCTTTAATTATTACATCCAAAGTAAAAACATTAGAGTAGATCCATATAACTTATGAGAATTATTAGCTTGCATCTAATTTAGTTTCATAATTATTATCAAAGATATTTCATAAAATTAACAAAAATGAGGGATTCTAAAAATAAACCTTTGCTTAGATATCATAAAAATAAATCTAAATGAATATTTCTTTATATTAGTTAACTAATTTAAAAGCTATTAATTATTTTAAGCATTAATTTTAATATTTTCGTGGTTAATAAAGCTATTTTTTAAATTATTATATTCCTTTATACACTCGTAGTTAATAGAACGAAATAAGATAAGCTATTTATAACAAATTTCAGATCTTTATTTTATAGACAGCGTGGCCGAGTGGTCTAAGGCGCTAGCTTTAGGCGCTAGTCTTTCGGGGCGTGGGTTCAAATCCCACCGCTGTCATTTTATTTTTATGTTCTTAATTTTGCAAAAATATAATAAATTGATTTTTCTTGTAAGATAAGCATCTATAATCATATTACTTACTTAACCACATTTAATAATTAATTATTAAGTAAATCTAGAAGAGCAAAGCTTGGTTTGAATTTCATTAATAAAAAATTGTACCTTACACATTAGATTTTTTTCGCGATTTTAGAATTTCTCTATTAAAACTGGCAGTTAATATCCTTTTATTTAAATGAATATTATTTTAGTTTATTTCCTTTACCTTTATGTAATTTCGTATCTCAATTTGAATTTTAAGAAGATTTCTTTTGAGTTATTGTTTCAATACTATATCCACCAGTTTATTTCGTTGCAAGTTTTTAATACTTTATTCATGCATCTCCATCGTATTCCATATTCTTTTTCTTACAACTTAATTTACAGCAACATTTTCGCTCATAAATTTACAACTTCATATTTGGAGAAAATTTAATACCTACACTAAGAATATGGAATAATTTAAAATAACTAACTTAATTTAGGGGCTTAATTCTATTATATCTTATTCAATTTATAAACTAATTTTATCTTCTTTTTAAAATCCAGAGCTAACTTTGTAATTTTTCTTAAGATATAGATAGCAAAATATAATAAATTTAAAAATACTATAATTGTTAAATATATCTGTTTATTTAAAATAGTTAACTACTAAGTTTTCTCAAGGCCAAACCAAAGCGGAAGACATAAATTCGATTATGGGTACTTAACTTCCCCAACCTCTGATGAAGATGACCTTGTTGTTCACCTTCGAGCAACTATGGCGGTTTTTTTAAAAAAATATATAATAAATTTAAAAATATTATAATTGTTAAATATATCTGTTTATTTAAAATAGTTAACTAAAAACGAAATTTTAAAATAATATACAATCTTTAAAAATTAAATAGAATCATATGTATAACTTAGTAACTTAATTTAAATAGTAAAAGAGAGCTAACTAACTTATCTAAAAATAGATCTTATATACATTTAAAAAATAAACTATTTATTTAACACTTTGGTATGTTTATACAATCCTTAAATCTACAATTCTTAGTGAACTTTGTTTAATAAATAAATTATTTTCATAAGATTAAGAATTAAAGAAGATAAATATATACAATATAAAGATTTATTTACGTCCCTTATATATTTTTTTTAATTTATATGGTTTTAGATAAATTTTTCATATAGAATTTTAGTTAAATTAATATAAACAAGTGGGTTTTAGATTTGACCTACAAAAATCTTTAAAATTATTTAATTTAAATTAAAAAATTCTTAATGAATAAGCATGTATTTTCAGGTCACTTCTTCTATGCTCCTATAAAGATAAATTGTTTTTTATTTAAAGATTGATTTTTATCCAAACCTGCTTAAAAATCTAACTACATAAAGTTTTAATACATTAATTATTTCTATCTTTCTACTTTTAAGTTACTTTATCCAATTTAGTTGTTGTTTGTTTATTTTTAATCAATTATTTTTTTAAATTCTTGAGCTGCTTTCTTTTCATCAGGAAGTTCTATAATTTACATGCTTAAGTTTAAATTTGAATTATCTAAATGGTTAGTAATTTCCATTGATTAGCCACTTTCAACTTTAAGAGTATCTTAATTTTTTTATTTAATTTTAACTTTTTCGATTTCTATTTCCTAGATACCATTTTCTCATTCTTCACTATCAATTTCATTTTAAATAACTAAATTTTTTATTTATATTAGACTTTGTTTTCTTGCTTAAAGAAGCGCCGCTTTTAATCTTTCTTGCTAGAAATTTTCTGGTTTTTCAACATTTTAATATAGATTTTTTCTCATTAAGCTAACTCTTCTCTGCTAAATTTTAATATTTTCTACTAGTAAAGAAACATTTGCCCAAGGTCTAAAAGCAAATCTAAAAAGTCTTATTAGATCAGGTTTCAGTTACTTTAGAAGATTAGGAAAATACTTTTAGAAGACGACTCCTACTATAATGATGATAGTTGAACCTATAGCGTAAATAATAAATATATAGATATGAGATTTGCCCAATACTTTTATTATTGAAATGATTAATGAAGTATAAAATATCATTATTAATGAAAGAAGCATCAAAAAGTTTATCTTCATATACGTGAAAGGCTTTACTTTGTAAATTCAAAAAACAAATGTTAGGATTAAAAAGGAGTAAATGAAACTATGCTAGATTTCGTATTTTTCCTTAGCTAGTTTATTTAATGTAACTAACAGAGCTTAGAAGCCAGTTTTTATTATTATAAGTTTAGGTTGATATTTAATGTGCAAGTATTCATGTAATTCTTGTCAGTGTGGCTATGAAAGAATAGTCATTGGTAAATAAAGTCCTAAAAAAAAGCAAGACACAGCAAAAGCAATAATGTGAAACTAAGAGAAGCAGCCTCTTGAACAATCTGACATCAGTAAACTTTCACTTCAATTGAGTTCAAGATCAAGATTTTCATCTCTTCCATATATACACTAGAAAGGTTCCAATAAAATATACAAAACTGGCAAAAATGTAGTTTCAGTCAGAACTAGAGACAAATTAAAAGAAAGACTTCCTAGTTATCTCATAAAGAAAAATTTATTTTCGAAGATAATTTCAAACCTAAACAAAAAGGCCAAAATAAAAATGATGGTAACAAATGCAATGATAACACATAAATAAAATAAGGTTCAAAATACCTCAATTGGAAAATTAAAGCCAATTATATCAAATACAAAAGTTTTTATTAAAATATCTACTTCTTTATTAAATAAATCAGAAAGATTTGGCCCAACAGCTAAAATCTATAGCAAATTTATGACTAATAAAAAGGTAAATAATTGATCTTAATTTGAAAGTCATACTTCTTTCTCTAAATTTGGTAATTTTATTTTTTATCAAATTCTATATCCAACAATTGTAATAATAAGAGTTCAAATTAAAATAATTAGCATTCCAATTAAATTTAAATGATATCCTTTTGTGAAATCCTTTACTTTTCGTTCGGAAAAATCGCAGTTTTCATTATAAATTGGAAATATATCTGAAGGAGTCTGAGTTGTATTATCATTTCAAAGTGGTGAACTTTTTAGGAAAGTTCAAACAATAGCACATGTTGGGCAATATTCAAGATATGGTACTAACTATAAATTTCATTCTGAATCATATACATTGTTAATGAAATAAAAATTTAAATCTCCTCTAAAAGTATTACTCTATTAAAACTTCACATTTCCACTACATCCTATAAATTTATTAAGTCGCATACTTCGAGTTAAACTTTGAGGGTTTGAATAATCTTAACCTTGGTTGATGCACTTTGAAATTCCATGAGCTATTATAAGAGTTTCTTCTACATAGTAACATGATGAAATTTGAATATCCAAGCAATCAGTTTGAATTTATTTAATCTTTTGTCCTTCTTCTCCTATATATTCTATTGGAGTTATAGTCATTGAGCCTTGCAAAAGTTTTTTTATCCTCTATAATTGATTAACGTCATCAGCTGAATTTTCAACTACGTTAGCCGTATATAAAATAATAAAATTAGTATCACCTGGCTCTCACCCAATTTACATTAATTTGGTGCTAATTGATTTAATTACATTTATAGCAGGAAAAGCTAAAATGATTTTTATTTCTTTTTACATTATTTATCAAGCTAACTTATCATAATTATCTTAATCGTATGTAAGAGCATTAGTAGTAAAAGTAGTTTCATTGGTATTAAGGATGTTTTTATGGTTTTATTAGGCTCATTATTTAATTTAGTCATGAACTTTCTTGTTGGAAGGTTCTATTTCTTCGAAAAATAATCCAAAGCTATTTCATTTATTTTTCTAAGTATATTTAATGTACATATCTCCAAAGAACTTCCAAGAGATATAATTATTAAAGACATTTGAGTGCTCTTAAATGTTCTGTAGTTCATCTTCTCTACTAATATATGTATATGGAATTATCACATTCATTCCTTATAACACATAATAAGCTGACAGTCAGCTTGATATCACTAAACTTCCAAAGTGAGCAACTCCTAATTCGAAGTAGTTTTCTAAAAACACTTGCAAAGTATAACTAATATTGTATCTCAATCCTCCATAAGAAAGAGGATTAGCTCTTATCAAATAGTTACTGAGCAGGCTTTTATCTTTATTTATATAATCAATGAAGCAAGGAATATGAAGAGGAGGAATTGTAAGCACCATATAAGATGTCTGGCCATTTGGTTCTTTATCATTAGTAGAGTAAGACATTTAAATTGTGATTTTATCAGGTGGAGGGATGGAGCTAGGGCCAGGATATATAATTGATGATTTTTGAACAATATTATTGTTAACTATTTAATAAACCTCTATAAGCTCTTTGTTCTATACATTATAAACTGAAAACTCTGCTAAAATCTGTCTATTTTGATTAAAGAATAAGCTTTTATATATTTTGAAAAACTCTGGATAAGTTTTGTCCAAGTTGAAATCTCTAAATTAATTGATATAATCTATGAATTTTAAGGTTCTTAAAACATAATATGCAGTTAGTTCCAAATAGTTTCCTGGAATAAATTCTTTTGGTGTTAAAGCGATCATTCCATTATCTAGAATATTTAAATGAATCTTGGAATTTTCTTAAACTAACTGAGTTATTTCAGCTTTTATTAAGTTCGATGATTCTAGTCCTATTACTCATGCATACTAACTTCCCGCCATTTAGTAAAATGTTGCTAGGTTTAAAATAAAAGCTTATCAGCAGATATCTGCTTGCATTAAGATAGTCGAAGATCCATAAATTCTGATAGCTTTAGGAACTTCATTGAACAGCCTATTTTGGATTTAAGTATTTTGGCATTGCTTTTAATTCAAGCCATAATAAGAATTTAGTGGAATATTAACTGAAGTACTTATTCTTATTATGGTCTGATCAAAGTATTCACTTGGCTTATAAAACCTCTACTCCTACTAGCTTAAGTAAGATATTTTTTTAAGATTTAAAAAGTGAAATAGAGTTTGCAGAGCCATTCCTTCTTACTGATAGCTTGGCATTATTTAGTAAACATTTTGGATTTAAAGTTATTTATCGCTTCTATAAGCAATAAAGCAAAGGCATAGCTTACTTAACTAACTAATTCTTTGTGTGTAAAAGTGATTGAAGCTAATATCAAGAATGATTTAAATGTCTAAAACTCTTATTTTAGTTTCAATTTTAGTTAGTTAAAAGTCTTAATTTTCTAAGTATAAAGGAATTAGTTAAAAGTTAGTTTATTCAAACTTACTCTAGTAAATTTGATAAGTTAAAGCATCTGAAATGTAAGGAATTGTATGTGGAGAACTTACTATAAGTACATTTAGAGAGTCAGCTTTGAATAGAATAGCAAGGAGTATAAACAAGGGTAGCATTTTTATTTTATAAGAAAATAGTTTCTTCGCTTATTAATTAATAAATTTAAAATTACCTTTGCTTTAATCTAGTCAATATAGCAAGGAATAGAAGGTATATCCTACTTATGGAACTTAGAAATAATAGAAATAACAATGGAAATAATAAAATTAGGAAAAATCTAAGAAGAAGCAACTAATAGTTAATTATAAGCTTATTAGTTTTTAATTGCATGACAAAATAAACTTAATAAATGAAAGTGTCTTTTATAACTAAAATGGAAACTATACTCACTACAGAGTCCTTTTACTCACATTTAGAAATTAAAATTAATTTGTTTTTATTTGATTTTAAGAAGATCTCAAATAGAAAAATATTTGAGCTTAATATATTCTAAGCAATTATAAATTTAATTATCATCCTCAACAAATAATTTAAACAATCCTACTCAAATAAACTAAAAAGGAACAATAATATTCCAAGCTTCATGTTAGAAAAGCAAGAGATTTATTATAAGTTTATAAGCAGATAATAGGGGATTGGACAATAGAGTCGAGTACTAGCAAATTAAGTTTAAAAGCATCAAAGCAGTTATATTTTGAAAAGTTTCAAAGTAGAAAAAATGAAATTTAAGAAAAGAATGCTAAGAATATTGAATTTCTGTTTAGATTAAGAAAAAGAGTTATAAATCAAGAGCAAGATGCCTCAGTGTTTTTAAGTTCATACTAGAAGAAATAATTTTAAATTAATAAAAAGTTAAAGCGAAAAATTAAGCCTTTGCAGAAAATAGTTATCTTAAAACCAATAAAAAAGGAAGAACCAATAAATTTGATAGAGAAAACCATAAAAATTGAGAATCTAAGGAATCTAAGCGGTGAACATCTACTAAATGTAAATTCTTATAAAAAATATGAAAAAAGAGAGACATTTAGAACTAAAACTATAAAAATAAAGGGAATTATGCTTTTTACAAATAGATTATGCAAGTTTTATATAGAAAGTATGTTATTAATAGAAACAAGACGCGATGATGACTTCAAAAGTTAGAAAAAAATAAAATTTGATAAAAAGAATCTAAAAAAGTGTTTTGATCTTGAGTTTTTAGCATAATAGAAATAAAGAGAATATAATTCTTCATAATCATAATAGTTAATAATATTAAATTGGTTTACTAAACTATTAAATTAAAGTTCTAGATTTAAAAATTAGAAAATAGGGCTTTAATCTGCTTAAGCTATCTAAATTTATTTGAGCCTATTTGAGCTCTCTATCAATTAATTTTTGTAATAATTTGGAAATATTAGTAACTCTAATATATCAAATGAGCATTTAATTTTATTCGAAATTAATTAAGCAATACCTATATAGAAATATCTAACCAATTTAGTAACTCTTAATAGCTTGACTTATCTATATAGATTGTCAGGTATTTTACAATATAATAGAAAATTCTAGCAATCTCTTTAGCATTGAACATCATACCTTTAATGTTAGGATACTCTATCAAATAACTAAAATAGCAATTTATTCATAATATTATATTGATTAAGAAACAGCCTTTGCTATAGAACAAACTTAGCTAAATGAAAGCATAAGAAATAATAAATAGTAAGTTAGATATTTCATAATTGTTTAATAAAACTAGCAATAAAGCAAAATTCAATACAATCAAAAGCTTTATTATAAGCTTTATTTAGTTTGATCATGTAAATAGTCACCCTTTAATACTTCTATCCTCTCTTAAAAGACTTAAATCTAGATCTAAGGTTAAATTTTATAATTATTTTATTATGATGTAGTTTAAGAGTATTAAAATAAGCATTGCCTCTAAAATTCAATTTAATCATTTTGATGTTATCACAAGCTAAGGAAACTCCATAACCTATTGATTATTTAGAAAAAAAAATTAAGCAATTGTAAAATATCTTAATTGAGGCAAAGCAAAATGAAAGGAAATTTAGCAATTTACTTAAAGCTGGAAATAAGTAGCATATTTGAATGATTAAGCTAAGTTTATTACTTTCCTTCATATATTAGTTGCTGTGTTTTAGCACCCTTATTATTTAATAAAGGAAATAAACAAATGGAACATATTAAAAATTAAGGTACTTTGTATAATTAATAATTTAGTTTTTAAATAAGCAAGCAGTGTATTAATTAGAATGCTTGGCTTTATTATAAAGTTAAACCTATTTTAGTAAATAAATTAGTTAAAGGCAAATCAAATAAATGTATATCACTATTAATCAAAAATAAAAAGCATAAGCTTATCAAAAATTATTGTTATAAAAGATTTAATAGCAAGAATCATTTCAAAAAGTGGAGCTATTAAAGTTATACAAAATCTTGGAAATGCTAAATTAAATCATTAAGCTACACAGTAGTTTTTATAATAGCTTTATGATATTTACTAGAACTTTTAAGTTAAAATTAAATAAGTATTAAAGAGTTAAGTCAGCAATGTTAAGAGTGCCAATCTATTTAATAATTCTTTATAAAAATACTAGTAAATTGCAATTTCTGCACCAAAATCATTTTAGATGCTAATAATGCGATTCAAACATAGACATTCATTAGATTATTTTATTGCTATCAATCCTATTAAATGTACTTGCTTCTCTTATTTTAATTAGGAAATTTAAGTTAGTTTAATTTATTAGCTACTAGCTTTGCATCAGAAAATGTTACAATTATAAGTCAAAGTTAAAGAAGAAAGAATTATAGAAATTAATTATTGCTTCCACTTATTATGCTTAGATAGCTTTCTTCATAGACCAACTACATGGACTATTTAAAGAAAGAAAAGACATAAACTGTACTATATGTGACTGGGATCATTGCAAAGGAAAAGAAAATTAGAAATTTACAGGATACCGATATTATTTAGAGTTTTAAACTATATTAAACCAAAATTTTCTTAAATAAAAAGGAATAGAACATTCACTTGCTATATTTGCATGACTAACTTTAAGGCCCAAATTTAATAATACTAAATTTATTTTCAAGCCAAATATTAAAACTAAATCAGTATTCTTTGCTTCTAAGCAAGTAATCCTAATTAGATTTATTAAAAGCATTTGAAAATAAACATTTAGCTAACTTTAAGATATTAAGCATTCAATTAACCTTAAAATACTAATAATGCAATAAAGTTGAATAAACGAGTTTAAAAATCCTTTAATAAGGTTGATAGTGTGCAACAGTAATTTGGTAATGTAAATAAATAGATTAAAGCTGCGGAGAATTTTATTCTACTCATAAAAAAATTCCAGCTTCGTGATAAACTTTCATTGATCAGTATAATTCTTTTAAACTAATTTAGTAACAACAGGAAATCATACAAAAAAGACATATATAGTTGGATGCGTCAGATAGCTAAAAATTTCCAGATTTAAAAAATTGAATAAGTTGATAGATTAATTTGCATTAGCATTATATTCTTATAGCTAATATTAAGAAAAAGACTAAGAATTATCAAAAGGATGTAGAAAGAAAACTGCTACTTCATAGGAAAAAGAAAATTAATCCTCTAATTATTGTTCAAGAAGAAAAACTTAAAAGTGTAAAGTTCTTTTCATAAAAACTTTATGGTAAATGAAATCACTTTGTTTAAGAGTGTAATTCAAATAATGATTATTACTATGAAAATTATTAATTGGATGCAAATTACTGAAACTTGTTGATTTCATAGTAGGAAAATTGATTTTTAAGGAGATTAAGAATGAAAATTATCTTAGCTGGTGTTGAAGGAAGTTAATTAATAATTTAAAAGAGTTTTAATAAGATATGACAGTGTTAATAGTTCAAACAAGCATTTAATATTATTCGAAAACATCAGATGCTATCCTAAGTTTTCGATTCATATTTTGATGATAAAATTTGATTCTTAAATATTTGAACTTAATCTTTAGCCAATAAATAACAATAGTTCTAAGATGGAAGATATATCTCTCAAAATGTTCTTTAAATTTAAACAATCGTAAGCAATCTTCGTTAATTTAAAGCAATAATAAGTCTAAAATATCAATCTAATAATTTAGAAGATGCTAATAAAATTTATTAATTGGTTATATTTAATTTTAATTCCAAGCTTAGTTATTAAATTTATTTAACTTCTTAGTTACTTTAGTTACTATCCTTTCTAACTATTATTATTTTAATTTCTTTTATATAAAATTTAATTAAAATATACAACTATGCTTATATCATATTACTGTTGAAAGATAAAATAGAATAACTAAATATCCTTGGCTTGCTTTAGTAATTATATTACTTTAATCATCACGAAGTATTAAGTCTTATATCTTAAACTCTTAAAGACATTGCAATAGCTTATTGAAATACTTGTCACCTTTAATTTTTTTTATTATTTTTATCTCCTTTAAGTAAAGCATAAATGTAAAGGGTAATTTATAAATAAATAAGGGTAAATTTATTTAATCAAATTAATAGCGAAATAATAAGAGATAAAAGGTAAAACACATTTAAGTAATTTCTACTATCTAGGCTATTTTAAAGATTTGTAATAGAATTATGTCTAAACCATTTATTGTCAAATGTCTTTTATTAATTTAGTTTTTAAAGCAAAAACTTTGCTAATTTACACTACACAAATACCTTGGAATTAAATTTAACTGATAAATTGAATCAACTATAATTGAACAACATTAGAAAATTTAACTAAGAAATATTAGAATAACTGAGAAGTAGTCACTACATCCAAAGGTTAAATAAGAATCTAATAATATAGAACAAATATCTCAAATTAACGTAGAAGAATCTAGAATTAATGCATCAATATAAAATTTTCTTAAAATGAAAAATAAATACAAATTGAAGTTCGTGCTATCGTTTAGCTTTTGGAAACATTTATCTAAGCACATAAAGCTTTAAATTTTTTGGATAAAAAACTACTATATTAATATCATAAAAATAGAAATGTAAATACTTAAATGAACTAATTAGCAAAGCGAAAATAAAGAAAGCCTTTTGGGGAAGTTATTTTAGGTTAAAAAGAGAATAATGTTTAGATTTATATTTATCTTCGTTATATTCAAGTTTGACAAAAAATTAGAAAACTAATAAACTAATTTAAACTTTTTAAGAGTTATATTTATTTAATTGAGATAAAATCATTTTTCCTAAGCTTAAATAAATTAAATTTTGCTATGAACATAGAATCACCTTAAAACTAATTTAGAATTAAGATTCTTCTCAATTAATTAGAATCTTAATAATTTTAAAAATATTTAATGACAATATAAATGTTTTGTTTATATATTGCTTTATTATAATTTTAATAGTTATTTCTTCTAAATGAAATCACTCAATTAGAATGATATATCACATTTAATAAAATACTTAATTAAATTTAAAGTACCTTCATAATTGAAAATTTCTTATTTGTTTATTTTATTGTTTTCATTAGTTAGTAATATGTTTTATATGGTAAATTTTCTTCATTATAAATCCTTAATAATTATAGTTGCAATTTTAAATCCTTAATTCATTTACATATAGCTTCAATAGCTTGAAGAGCTAAATTTATAAGTGATCAGATAATTAGTTTTATGAATTTGCTTTCTTTACTTTTATCTTTTTAGATTAAAGCTCTCTTAGCTAAAATTTTGGTCATAAACTATGTTAATTCCTCTCTTGCAAATAAAATAGTGTAAGTAGAAATATGCTAGTAAAAGATAAAGTGAAGAATCTAGATATTTTTAATAAATTTTACATTTAAAGCATCTAATAAATAAAGCTGAAACTATCAAAAGCAAGATATTTATTTATAGAGATAGAATATTAACACACTTATTTTAAATAAATTGTGTTTCATAGAAATTATTGTCTGCTAAATATATCTTTGATTTAAACCTCAAAAATAACCTTAATATTCTAATAAATTTCCAAATAATTTAATCAACACTCTTATAAAAGTTAATTATATTTGCTTTAACTAAAACTTTTTTAGTCAGAGAATTTTAACTTTTATTTGATTTTCCTTATTTTATTATAATTAATTATATTATATTCGTTATATTCCCATATTTATCTTAACCTAATAAAACTTTAAGCTGCCTTTTTCTTAATATTGTAAAGTATATTCTATAAGGACTTGAAAAGAAAGAATGTAAGTAACTTAAATATAATCTCTATGTAATATTTTATTAATTTATTATCTTATCATATTTTATCTCTATGGAATTATTAATTATTACCATCTCATTATTTCAAATTTATTTCCTATTGAGAAACATTTTGAAGATTAAATTTTAACCTAATTTTATTAAGAAGCTATTTACGTTACAGAGTATGCAAACGAAATTAATAATACAAGAAAAACTAGAAGGAATTTAGAAATTTCCTAACGTTAACTATATTAACTTGTAATAATGGAAAAATAATCTCATTCTTTAAGTTGTGAACCGATTCTTATAGTTTGCAGATTTACATTTACAGTATTTTACTTTGGAAAGTTATCTCAGTTATGAAAGGAGAAAAAATATGTTTAAACATATCTTCAAATGTTTCTACTCTTTGAATTTACTTTAAAATCTTTCTAATATATTTTCAGGTAGAAATTTGCAAATAATAACAATATAAAACTAAATCTACTAAAACTAGCAAATTACTTCGTTTCAATAATTAGAAATAGACCTTAAAATTAAAATTTTTCATAAGAATTTACTAGAAAAAGGAATTAAATATTTGGAAAAGGCATATAAAATTAAATAAAGCCTTAGTTAGAATAATGAAAAGCTTTAGTAACGCTGATGAAAAGAAAGAAGCTTAAAAAATGAAATGAAAAAAATAATTATATTAAAAAAAAAATGGACGAAATATAGAATTCACTAGTTTTTAATAGTGACTCTTCTTTAATTAATTTCAAAGAAGCTGCAAATTCATAGGAAAAGCATAGGCAGGTGCATTAAAATCTCCAAACGAAAGATTTGGAGTAACTACAAATTAAATAAGTAAGCCTAATAATGAATTTATTAAGACAACTACTTAAAAATTGTAGTCAAAAACTGGAAAACAAATTCATACGCGTCCCATTAAAACTACTTAGGAACTCTCTTCAACGTGGATATTAATTGTAGCGTATTATGAAAGTGAAATCAACCTATAAATAGAAGAACAGATTAACCGCCTAAATAATACCGCGAAAGATACGAAACGATTACCTAAGAAATCTTTCCAAAAATAAGATATGATCTTAGATAGTTAGAATTCAAAGATATACCCTTAAAATCCTAATTAAAATTCAAATAAAGATATCCTTTTATGGTAGTCAAAAATAACATAAACTTAAGATTCATTTTTGAATAATACTAATTAACAATTCTATTAAATTTCAAATAACGAAATTAATCAGAAATAAAATAATACTACTAATCCTGATAATTCAAATAATCATTATTTACCTGATCTTCAGAGCAAACAAGCTTAAAATTAAACTGCTGATTTAAGAAATGTAATATAAAATCAAATAATTAATTAGTCTAATGAGAATTTATTTACCTTAGAAATAAAAGAACTTAAACATAATATATAAAGACTTATAGATAAGAACCAATAATTAAATGAAATGTTAATTAATATAAAAGCAAAATATGAACGAGATATTGAAACATTGATAAGTAACTAAGAAATATCCAAAATATATTATAAAACTTATATAAATAAAATTTATTAGAAATATAAACAATTATAGAACAATTTTTAGTCAATCAAATCTGATATATAGCAATATCACAAAAAAAATGCTATCAAAATAACTAGTTCATAAAATTACTTAAACAAACTTCTCCACTTATTACAGTAACTAAATAGTTTAAACAGATGAAATAATTAGTATATTTCAAGAAATTTAGATATAATAGAAAAACTATGAGAATTAAGTCAATTCAAAATATGAAATATAATCTAATTAAGAGATTCAAATTGAAGCCAATGCTAATTAAAGCTTTACTTAAGCTTAAATGATAGGAGCAAATAATTCACTATGCCAAAACTTTAATAAAATTAAAAATTTTACTTAAATTGAAATAGATAACTTTCTAAATAAAACTTAGCAAGGATATCAATAGACTATATTAGAATAGAACTAATATTTACTTCAACAAATTACCTAATAAAAAATAATAAACGAAATTTAACTCCAAGAGTTATATTCTTAATATTAAAAATTATAAAACTAAAATAAGTAATTTATAGATTAAGAATAGAAAGCTTAAATGGAAATTTTAACTTTTAAAATCTAATTAGATAAGTAAAGATAATAAAAATATGAAATAAATATAGCTTTTAAATTAAATTCTATTAAAAAATAAGGAAATTCAAATGTATAAAGAATTATTTTAGAATTAAATCTAACATACAAAAGAATTCAGTAATTAATAGTAATTTTAGAAGAAGTAATTTGTAGATGCATAAACTTAGACATTATATGGAAATATTTAAACAAAGGATAGTATTATCTAAACAGATAATATAAATAAATAATAAACAGCTTTTTTGTGTCAAAAATTTACTCAAACAAATATAATCAAGCAAGACAAGTTAATGTAAACTTAAAATAATTAATAGGAAGCATAAACTAATACTATTATAACATAACATAATAACTAATACTGTCAAATAAAATTGCCAGATGAAGATTTTGTTTTACTATAGCATTAATATCACTAACTCAACTTAAAATTCATTTAAAGTACCCAAAATATGTAGACACTTGAGATAAAAATAGAAGAGTTTTAAAAACTTAATTAAAATTTGAAAAAAGATATATTTAATTATTCTACTAAAAGATGAAAAAAAGATTAATAAAACTAAACAGATTCGATCGATGCTATTTATCAGAATTAAACCTTATCTTCCAATATTAATCTTAATATTCTTAAAAGGAAACATGAAGAGGAAGATAAAACAATTCCGCCAGCAAAACGTATGAGTAAACATAATAATAAAAAAGAGTGCGATTAAATAATATGTTATTTCAATCTGACTAGTCTATAACTTTAAAAGTTTATTAAATCCGAAACTTGAAGACGTCCATAGTAAGAAATGCACAATATATAAGGTAGATATGTCACAGTTACTTAAGATTTAGAATAAGGTACATGTGATAGTGTGAAAAGTAAAATTGATATAGATAGAAAGCTACTTAAAAAATATACGACGTAAGTAATATATATTTTGATACAATATTTTCATTAACATCCTGAGTATGGAAAAAGATTAGTACATATTTAGATTAACCAATAAGGATAGAAAAGCATTTGCATTTACGAAAGTGGTCTATCTGCAGGCTCGGAAAAAATTAGAAAGGACTAATAAATTTAAAAAATAAAGATGGGACATATAAATATTAATGGAATAGCGAGCAAGTGCTTGAATATTGAAGAATTTATCAGAGATAACAGTATAGATATTTTATCAATAAACGAAACCTGATAAAAAGATGACTTTCCTCCAATATTGATAAATGGATTTAAAACATATTTTAAGAACTCAGGAAAAGGAGGAGGTGTATGCTTAATTGTAGGAGAAGAATTTAATAGTACAGAAATACATATATAAGTTGAAAAAGAAATAAATAGATTCATAACAATTAAACTGGATAATATTTTAATCACGTCTTGTTACATGCCTGATAATGGAAAAAGTTAAGATGTTAAAGATTTAGCTTATGAACAACTAAATACATTGCTGAATTTATATAATGATAATCCACATATACTAATGGGAGATTTCAATGCTCTTTTATAAGGCTTCGGTGATAATCCTGAAAATGCTTATGATAATAACATTAGACTATAAGAATTCTTACTATAAAACGATCTTGAGATAGTGAATGATAGCAACATTAATACATGTATTCACAAAGGAACAGGAAAAACGTATTGTAATGATTATATCATTATAAACAACCATTTGAACGTTAATTAGTTTGCAAATTTCACTGCTCATAATAATAGTTTATTTTCTGATAATATTCCAATCACTGTCGACTTTATCAATAATTCTATAGTATATTGGGAAAAGATAACTCAGAGAAAATATAAAATAAATAGGTTATAAGATGCAATAGATAGATAAAAATATTAAGAATCTTTCCTACAAACTTATCTAGAATTCTTTTAAATAGATTAAGATAATCTTGAAGATTAATATGAATGCATCAAAAGTAATATTTAAGACAATGGTGATCAAACATTAGGTTCGTTTATTCCAGATTCAAATTATAACAAACTTCCTCGAGCTCTCACAAAGAAATATATAGAGGCAAAAAGAACTAACTCAGAATATAAGGAAGCTCACGTAAAATTTGGAAGAATAAACTAGCAAGTAACTAATCTTCATGAGGAAGCAAAACGACTTTGGAAAGACTTCAAGTATAATCTATGAAAATTTAAAAAAAAACAAAGCAAAAAAGAAATTTCTACTTCTTAATGGAGACTCTAGGGAAATTTTTTCACAGGCTAAGAAAATTCTAAATCCTTTGAAGAGAAATACTATGAACTTTAATTAAGAAATCAAAAATAAATTCATTGAATCATGGGAAAATTGTGTTTTTAACAAGCATTCTAATCTAACTCAAGAATAGATAAATCTTAGTAATTAAAAAATAGATAAAATATACGATAATATTTAAGAAATTAAAGATTATCCACTCTCGTATTTGTAAGGATTTGATCTTTTTACCATAAAAGAAATATAAGAAATTATAAAAGAAATTTCGAATGGAAAAGCAGCTGGTCCAGATGGAATAAAAGGCGAACTTCTGAAATATGGTGGATAATATTTATTAATAATTCTTCATTCTTTTCTGAATAATATGCTAAGACTTGGAAGAATCCCTTAGGAATTAAATATATCGGTGATAATTCCAATATTTAAAAAAGGAAATAAAGATGATTGGAAAAACTGACGACCTATTTCTCTTATTAATACTATTCTAAAACTATATGATAAAGCTTTAACAAAAAGACTATACAATCTGATTTATTAGAGAAATTTGATTCACCCTTCATAAATGGGATTTATGAAAAACAGATAAACAACTTAATAAATTTGAATAATATAACAAATAATTGATAACTATCGGAAATGTGCTAAAGGTAAGACTAAATTGATAGCAACACTGATAGACGTTGAAAAAATGTTTGACTCAATAGAAAGAAGACTCTTGTTTGATTAACTTAAGAGAGTTAAACTACCACTTGGAATAATAATAGCTTTAGAATCGTTTTATAAAAACCTAAATTCTTCATTTATCATAGATGGTAAGAGCACCAGAACTTTATAGTTCAACAATGGAGTTATGTAAGGAAGTTCTCATGGACCAGTTTTAGCATTATTGTATTATGACATAGTAATTAGATATCTGGAAAGTAAAAGTAACTAATTGGGATTTAAATGCCAGGATTCAAGTATTAGCTTCGCTTGTAGAGGATGGGCAGATGATCTTATTCTTCTTTCCAAATCTGCAAAGTAGATGTAGAATTTAATAAATGAAGCAAATAAAGTTTTTGCATGAACACATTTAAAGATTAATGTTACCAAATCTGAATGCATCTAATTTCTAAAGAAGAATCAGAAATAATAAATTTTAAATTTATGATTAGGAAATTAACCAATTGCTTAAAAAGAACAAGTAACATATTAGGAGTTATTCTACATTAGAAGAAGAACTTAAATCCCCATTGCAAAGAAACTGCATTCAAGTATATAGCTGCAATGAAGAAAGCTGTTTTTTAACTGATGAGATATAAGAATGTAACTCCTTGACATTTTAAAACTTTATGTAGACTTTTTACATTACCTAAAGCAGAATATGGAGGAGACTTAGTACCATGAAGTATTCAAAAAGGAGTAACTGGAGTTCTGAACAGAATAGAATCAAGCATGAGATTAATTTCAAGAAAAACTTTTTAAGTAGCAACTTCAACATTTAATGAATCATGTTATATAGACCTGAATTGATTACCCTTTAAGCACATTATGGCTATAAAATTCTTCAGATTCTACCATAAAATTAAATAAGAAAGTACTGATTTTCCAAGATCAACAATAGGCTCTCTTTTCATTAATATATGGAAAAAAGGATTTCAATACTACGATTAAGTGTAGCAATTATCAGACCTTTATAATATCGATCTGCAGAATTAATAGAATAATACCAATCTTAAAACTTTTACTAAACATGTTAGAGAAAAAATACATCAATATTTCTACAAAGTAGCTACTAAAAAATTTATGAGGATGAAAACAGCTAGAGTATATACTGAATAATTTGGTAATCTTTAACAATTTCCACAAATTACTTATACTAAATTAAACAAATAGTATAGACGAGAAATTATCAGTATATATAAACTTAGAACCTAAACTTATAATTTCCGTAAGGATCTTTAAGATCGTCATTACCCCATTGATAATCCCTATTGTATGTGTGGAGAGTATGAAACTTTCGAGCATATCTTTAAATGTGTGTACTATTCTAATATAATTAATTAATTATCGGAAAATATCGGAAATTATGACTTAAGGCGCCTTATACTATACGATCAAGAATATCTAAACTCATTTTCAAGGTCTAAATTGGAGTATTTAGACTTATAGATCAAAATATTTCATAAGAAGCTAATGACAAGGAGACTTGAGATTCTAGAAATGGAGAAAGCAAAAAAGGAAGAAGCTAAAGATGAATAGAAAGAAGAACTAATTAAAGAAAAATGATGAGATGTAAACAAGATTAAAAAACTATTTAAAAACATTTACTAACGTCTATAATTGAAAGAAGCAATTCTTGCAATTAAAGACGTCAAAAAACTCTTTTAGTTTAAATTTAATTTAATTTAAAATAAGTTATATTTAATTGGAGGAATTAACTAATAATAAAATAAAGGAATAAAAGAAACTTGATAGTTCGATTTCGAAGGTAATAATACAAAACTTAGTGATCTAAATGAGGGAAGATATTATTTTGGATTAGCAGTAGCTTAAAATTATCTTTATGTGGTTGGAGGATTTACTAGTATAAATCTAGCTTTAAAATCAGTAGAAAAGTTAAAGATAGGAAACTAAAGTAAATGATAAAAATGCTCTTAATTTCCATTTTAAATAGTTTGGTAAACTTTAGTAGTAGATAAAGATGAATAAAATATTTATTCAATTGGAGGTGCAAATTAGAAAGGATAAACTTTAAAAGATATATGAAAGTATAACATATAGAATGATAGATGGTATAAGTAAAATTTGAATCTTCCTGAAGCTGTTGCTTGTCCTATAGTTTCTTTAGAGCCTTTTGTCGTAATCGGAGGTATAAAAAATTGTTCTACAGTAGAACATTTAAGAAGAATATATAAAAGAAACAAATAATAATGGCAATAAAGTTAAATTTTTAAAGATGTTGAAGCTTTAACAGAGATGAAAATAAGGGGTTTCTATGGATATGTTTTTGCTTATGAATAGGAAAGAGTTTCAATAATGAGGATTGATTTAGAAAAGTTGAGTTATAGAAGTATTAAAGGGCATAACTGAGATAATAATAATATTGATATGATTAATATTATTGATAATAAATATAGTTTTATATGTAAGTAGTTTAAATATCTATAGTAAATATGTTACTACTTATTAATATGGTTAATCTATACTTATTAATGTTGTATTTTTATAACTAAGTTTTTTTGTATGTTTAAGGGTATATATGATGTTGATATGGTAATGTAGTTATAGCTATATAGTTGACAATAAAGATTATTTTCCTTACTAGCTCTTTTTAAAGCTGAAATAAATAAAGAATCAAATTTTATCTAAACATCTTTAAAAATCTATTATTCAAATATTATCATTATTCAGATACTAACATACAGCTTATAACATACCAAAACATATTCAACAATGTCAAAAAAACTATCTTTAATATATCCTTATATTTAAATTATACAAGTACAGATTACTATTTATCTAATCAAAACTATAATCAAATTATCATTAACCTATATCTAAATACAAGTCATTATTACTATCATACACTCTAAAATACATACTTTAATACCAACTACTAAACTTTCCTATACACATATATCAAATCAGGCCATTATATTCGAGGGTTCTCTCGATCGGTACCAGAATATAACTAGGGTGCTGAAGTCCAAGTCTCAGAGTAATCCTGCCTCTATGTCGTTTATCTGTCTAGGAATTGGAAAAACCTGAAGACATGACTGAGACAAATTATATCTTTAAGTATAAAATTAAATTCGATTGGGAAATTTGGCACAGGAATTGGATTTTATTCTATTCCCTTTTAACTTTAGCCTTCGGAAAGAAATACAAGAATTTTGAGAGTAAAGGTAATAAATTTTTATTTAAAAAACTGAGAAAAAAGTGACCAAAAAGATCAGACGAAGCCAGAAATATTTCTAGACTATTTTAACAACAAAATTTGGTTTTTTTATTAATCGTGGTGAAGCTAATAAAGATAGAATCACGTTAATTTATTTATCTTTAGAAACGTTCTCATCAGATTATTAAATCCTAGCCTCCTTATACTTAGCAGATAAAACTTCCCTTTTAATTTAATCTTCTAGGTAGCATTCAAATTAATACTTACTTCTGTGATATTCGATTTTAAACTTAGAAAAAGATGCAAGAGAGTAGAATTTACATAATTAAAATTTTAAGTTGTCTAAAAGTAGTGTAATATATTACTTAGTAGCACATGAAGATTAATTGAACCAGCTAAATATTATGAATAATCCTTAAATTAAAAGTTCTGAAGAGCCCTACTAGAGAGTAAAGATCTCCTAATGGCAGTGTATCAGGAAAAATATTGAGACCTTTAGCATTACGAAAAGGCTCTGATGTAGTAAAATGTATTCCTGATATTGATATTTTTATAAGAGGAAAATATATTCATACTTTATTGCAATTAAAAAGGAAAAAATGCTCCAACTTAAAAAAGAAACTTTTAATTCTTGATGAAATATTTAGATGAAGTCATGCTAATTAATTATAATAATTAATATATCAGCTCTAGAATTGAAGACTTAGATTTATGAAATTTTTGGTAGTAAAATTTATGATTTGAAAAAGCAAAATTATTAGCAAATTCACCTTTAAAGATTTGAGCAATTTTATAACTTAAAATTATATGCAGACATGGTCTAGTGGCTATGACAGCTGCTTCACACTCAATAGGTCGTGGGTTAGATCTCAGTGTCTGTATAATTTTGCTAATTTATAATATTTTTCTAGTTAATATACTAAATACTGTAAAAATAGAAAAATTATCATATTAATAAGTTATTTTGCTTGTAAGTTAACTAAATTTAAAGCAATAGTTAAAATTAAATTTTGCTTTAGGAATAAGAAAGATTCTTTCCTTAATTAAGCTAATTCTATATAAAGTATTTTACTTTACACTCAAATCACTATAAATAGCAATAACACTTCGTTCTATAATCTCCTAACAAACAGTTGAGTTATTAAATAGTTATCTTATTTCTATAAC
>CAMPDV010002574.1:0-60459 GCA_946699065.1 Loxodes magnus | reverse complement strand
ACTAGTTATGTATATGCTGTGGCTATATCCAGTGATTCAGAGTTCATCGTATCGGGAAGTTAAGATAAGACGGTGAGACTATGGGACGTCAAGACAGGTACCTGTAAGACCATGAGTGGTCACACACATTATGTATATGCTGTGGCTATATCCAGTGATTCAGAGTTCATCGTATCGGGAAGTTATGATTAGACGGTGAGACTATGGGACGTCAAGACAGGTACCTGTAAGACCATGAGTGGTCACACTAATTATGTATATGCTGTGGCTATATCCAGTGATTCAGAGTTCATCGTATCGGGAAGTGTAGATAAGACGGTGAGACTATGGGACGTCAAGACAGGTACCTGTAAGACCATGAGTGGTCACACACATTATGTATATGCTGTGGCTATATCCAGTGATTCAGAGTTCATCGTATCGGGAAGTGTAGATAAGACGGTGAGACTATGGGACGTCAAGACAGGTACCTGTAAGACCATGAGTGGTCACACTAGTTATGTATATGCTGTGGCTATATCCAGTGATTCAGAGTTCATCGTATCGGGAAGTAGAGATTAGACGGTGAGACTATGGGACGTCAAGACAGGTACCTGTAAGACCATGAGTGGTCACACTAGTTATGTATATGCTGTGGCTATATCCAGTGATTCAGAGTTCATCGTATCGGGAAGTGTAGATAAGACGGTGAGACTATGGGACGTCAAGACAGGTAACTGTAAGACCATGAGTGGTCACACACATTATGTATATTGCTGTGGCTATATCCAGTGATTCAGAGTTCATCGTATCGGGAAGTGCAGATAAGACGGTGAGACTATGGGACGTCAAGACAGGTACCTGTAAGACCATGAGTGGTCACACACATTATGTATATGCTGTGGCTATATCCAGTGATTCAGAGTTAATCGTATCGGGAAGTTAAGATAAGACGGTGAGACTATGGGACGTCAAGACAGGTACCTGTAAGACCATGAGTGGTCACACACATTATGTATATGCTGTGGCTATATCCAGTGATTCAGAGTTCATCGTATCGGGAAGTGTAGATAAGACGGTGAGGACTATGGGACGTCAAGACAGGTACCTGTAAGACCATGAGTGGTCACACTAATGTTGTATATGCTGTGGCTATATCCAGTGATTCAGAGTTAATCGTATCGGGAAGTTAAGATAAGACGGTGAGACTATGGGACGTCAAGACAGGTACCTGTAAGACCATGAGTGGTCACACACATTATGTATATGCTGTGGCTATATCCAGTGATTCAGAGTTAATCGTATCGGGAAGTTATGATAAGACGGTGAGACTATGGGACGTCAAGACAGGTACCTGTAAGACCATGAGTGGTCACACTAATGTTGTATATGCTGTGGCTATATCCAGTGATTCAGAGTTCATCGTATCGGGAAGTGTAGATAAGACGGTGAGACTATGGGACGTCAAGACAGGTACCTGTAAGACCATGAGTGGTCACACTAGTTGTGTATATGCTGTGGCTATATCCAGTGATTCAGAGTTCATCGTATCGGGAAGTGTAGATTAGACGGTGAGACTATGGGACGTCAAGACAGGTACCTGTAAGACCATGAGTGGTCACACACATTATGTATATGCTGTGGCTATATCCAGTGATTCAGAGTTCATCGTATCGGGAAGTGTAGATTAGACGGTGAGACTATGGGACGTCAAGACAGGTACCTGTAAGACCATGAGTGGTCACACACATTATGTATATGCTGTGGCTATATCCAGTGATTCAGAGTTCATCGTATCGGGAAGTGTAGATTAGACGGTGAGACTATGGGACGTCAAGACAGGTACCTGTAAGACCATGAGTGGTCACACACATTATGTATATGCTGTGGCTATATCCAGTGATTCAGAGTTCATCGTATCGGGAAGTTATGATTAGACGGTGAGACTATGGGACGTCAAGACAGGTACCTGTAAGACCATGAGTGGTCACACTAATTATGTATATGCTGTGGCTATATCCAGTGATTCAGAGTTCATCGTATCGGGAAGTGTAGATAAGACGGTGAGACTATGGGACGTCAAGACAGGTACCTGTAAGACCATGAGTGGTCACACTAATGTTGTATATGCTGTGGCTATATCCAGTGATTCAGAGTTCATCGTATCGGGAAGTGTAGATAAGACGGTGAGACTATGGGACGTCAAGACAGGTACCTGTAAGACCATGAGTGGTCACACACATTATGTATATGCTGTGGCAGTAACCAGTGATTCAGAGTTCATCGTATCGGGAAGTAGAGATTAGACGGTGAGACTATGGGACGTCAAGACAGGTACCTGTAAGACCATGAGTGGTCACACTAGTTATGTATATGCTGTGGCTATATCCAGTGATTCAGAGTTCATCGTATCGGGAAGTGTAGATAAGACGGTGAGACTATGGGACGTCAAGACAGGTACCTGTAAGACCATGAGTGGTCACACACATTATGTATATGCTGTGGCTATATCCAGTGATTCAGAGTTCATCGTATCGGGAAGTAGAGATTAGACGGTGAGACTATGGGACGTCAAGACAGGTACCTGTAAGACCATGAGTGGTCACACTAGTTATGTATATGCTGTGGCTATATCCAGTGATTCAGAGTTCATCGTATCGGGAAGTTATGATAAGACGGTGAGACTATGGGACGTCAAGACAGGTACCTGTAAGACCATGAGTGGTCACACTAGTTATGTATATGCTGTGGCTATATCCAGTGATTCAGAGTTCATCGTATCGGGAAGTTATGATAAGACGGTGAGACTATGGGACGTCAAGACAGGTACCTGTAAGACCATGAGTGGTCACACACATTATGTATATGCTGTGGCAGTATCCAGTGATTCAGAGTTCATCGTATCGGGAAGTAGAGATTAGACGGTGAGACTATGGGACGTCAAGACAGGTACCTGTAAGACCATGAGTGGTCACACTAGTTATGTATATGCTGTGGCTATATCCAGTGATTCAGAGTTCATCGTATCGGGAAGTTATGATAAGACGGTGAGACTATGGGACGTCAAGACAGGTACCTGTAAGACCATGAGTGGTCACACACATTATGTATATGCTGTGGCTATATCCAGTGATTCAGAGTTCATCGTATCGGGAAGTGCAGATAAGACGGTGAGACTATGGGACGTCAAGACAGGTACCTGTAAGACCATGAGTGGTCACACACATTATGTATATGCTGTGGCTATATCCAGTGATTCAGAGTTAATCGTATCGGAAGTTAAGATAAGACGGTGAGACTATGGGACGTCAAGACAGGTACCTGTAAGACCATGAGTGGTCACACACATTATGTATATGCTGTGGCTATATCCAGTGATTCAGAGTTCATCGTATCGGGAAGTGTAGATAAGACGGTGAGACTATGGGACGTCAAGACAGGTACCTGTAAGACCATGAGTGGTCACACACATTATGTATATGCTGTGGCTATATCCAGTGATTCAGAGTTCATCGTATCGGGAAGTGTAGATTAGACGGTGAGACTATGGGACGTCAAGACAGGTACCTGTAAGACCATGAGTGGTCACACTAATGTTGTATATGCTGTGGCTATATCCAGTGATTCAGAGTTCATCGTATCGGGAAGTTAAGATAAGACGGTGAGACTATGGGACGTCAAGACAGGTACCTGTAAGACCATGAGTGGTCACACACATTATGTATATGCTGTGGCAGTAACCAGTGATTCAGAGTTCATCGTATCGGGAAGTAGAGATTAGACGGTGAGACTATGGGACGTCAAGACAGGTACCTGTAAGACCATGAGTGGTCACACTAGTTATGTATATGCTGTGGCTATATCCAGTGATTCAGAGTTCATCGTATCGGGAAGTTATGATAAGACGGTGAGACTATGGGACGTCAAGACAGGTACCTGTAAGACCATGAGTGGTCACACACATTATGTATATGCTGTGGCTATATCCAGTGATTCAGAGTTAATCGTATCGGGAAGTTAAGATAAGACGGTGAGACTATGGGACGTCAAGACAGGTACCTGTAAGACCATGAGTGTTCACACTAGTTTTGTATATGCTGTGGCTATATCCAGTGATTCAGAGTTCATCGTATCGGGAAGTTATGATAAGACGGTGAGACTATGGGACGTCAAGACAGGTACCTGTAAGACCATGAGTGGTCACACACATTATGTATATGCTGTGGCAGTATCCAGTGATTCAGAGTTCATCGTATCGGGAAGTAGAGATTAGACGGTGAGACTATGGGACGTCAAGACAGGTACCTGTAAGACCATGAGTGGTCACACACATTATGTATATGCTGTGGCTATATCCAGTGATTCAGAGTTCATCGTATCGGGAAGTGTAGATAAGACGGTGAGACTATGGGACGTCAAGACAGGTACCTGTAAGACCATGAGTGGTCACACTAGTTATGTATATGCTGTGGCTATATCCAGTGATTCAGAGTTCATCGTATCGGGAAGTTAAGATAAGACGGTGAGACTATGGGACGTCAAGACAGGTACCTGTAAGACCATGAGTGGTCACACTAATTAGGTATTATCTGTGGCTATATCCAGTGATTCAGAGTTCATCGTATCGGGAAGTTAAGATAAGACGGTGAGACTATGGGACGTCAAGACAGGTACCTGTAAGACCATGAGTGGTCACACTAATTAGGTATTATCTGTGGCTATATCCAGTGATTCAGAGTTCATCGTATCGGGAAGTGTAGATTAGACGGTGAGACTATGGGACGTCAAGACAGGTACCTGTAAGACCATGAGTGGTCACACTAATGTTGTATATGCTGTGGCTATATCCAGTGATTCAGAGTTCATCGTATCGGGAAGTGTAGATTAGACGGTGAGACTATGGGACGTCAAGACAGGTACCTGTAAGACCATGAGTGGTCACACTAGTTATGTATATGCTGTGGCTATATCCAGTGATTCAGAGTTCATCGTATCGGGAAGTTATGATAAGACGGTGAGACTATGGGACGTCAAGACAGGTACCTGTAAGACCATGAGTGGTCACACACATTATGTATATGCTGTGGCTATATCCAGTGATTCAGAGTTCATCGTATCGGGAAGTTAAGATAAGACGGTGAGACTATGGGACGTCAAGACAGGTACCTGTAAGACCATGAGTGGTCACACACATTATGTATATGCTGTGGCAGTATCCAGTGATTCAGAGTTCATCGTATCGGGAAGTGTAGATAAGACGGTGAGACTATGGGACGTCAAGACAGGTACCTGTAAGACCATGAGTGGTCACACTAATGTTGTATATGCTGTGGCTATATCCAGTGATTCAGAGTTCATCGTATCGGGAAGTTATGATAAGACGGTGAGACTATGGGACGTCAAGACAGGTACCTGTAAGACCATGAGTGGTCACACACATTATGTATATGCTGTGGCTATATCCAGTGATTCAGAGTTCATCGTATCGGGAAGTTAAGATAAGACGGTGAGACTATGGGACGTCAAGACAGGTACCTGTAAGACCATGAGTGGTCACACTAATGTTGTATATGCTGTGGCTATATCCAGTGATTCAGAGTTCATCGTATCGGGAAGTGTAGATTAGACGGTGAGACTATGGGACGTCAAGACAGGTACCTGTAAGACCATGAGTGGTCACACACATTATGTATATGCTGTGGCAGTATCCAGTGATTCAGAGTTCATCGTATCGGGAAGTAGAGATTAGACGGTGAGACTATGGGACGTCAAGACAGGTACCTGTAAGACCATGAGTGGTCACACACATTATGTATATGCTGTGGCTATATCCAGTGATTCAGAGTTCATCGTATCGGGAAGTTATGATTAGACGGTGAGACTATGGGACGTCAAGACAGGTACCTGTAAGACCATGAGTGGTCACACTAATGTTGTATATGCTGTGGCTATATCCAGTGATTCAGAGTTCATCGTATCGGGAAGTGTAGATTAGACGGTGAGACTATGGGACGTCAAGACAGGTACCTGTAAGACCATGAGTGGTCACACTAATTAGGTATTATCTGTGGCTATATCCAGTGATTCAGAGTTCATCGTATCGGGAAGTGTAGATTAGACGGTGAGACTATGGGACGTCAAGACAGGTACCTGTAAGACCATGAGTGGTCACACTAGTTGTGTATATGCTGTGGCTATATCCAGTGATTCAGAGTTCATCGTATCGGGAAGTGTAGATTAGACGGTGAGACTATGGGACGTCAAGACAGGTACCTGTAAGACCATGAGTGGTCACACTAATGTTGTATATGCTGTGGCTATATCCAGTGATTCAGAGTTCATCGTATCGGGAAGTTATGATTAGACGGTGAGACTATGGGACGTCAAGACAGGTACCTGTAAGACCATGAGTGGTCACACTAGTTGTGCCTATGCTGTGGCTATATCCAGTGATTCAGAGTTCATCGTATCGGGAAGTTAAGATAAGACGGTGAGACTATGGGACGTCAAGACAGGTACCTGTAAGACCATGAGTGGTCACACTAGTTGTGTATATGCTGTGGCTATATCCAGTGATTCAGAGTTCATCGTATCGGGAAGTGTAGATTAGACGGTGAGACTATGGGACGTCAAGACAGGTACCTGTAAGACCATGAGTGGTCACACTAATTAGGTATTATCTGTGGCTATATCCAGTGATTCAGAGTTCATCGTATCGGGAAGTGTAGATTAGACGGTGAGACTATGGGACGTCAAGACAGGTACCTGTAAGACCATGAGTGGTCACACTAATGTTGTATATGCTGTGGCTATATCCAGTGATTCAGAGTTCATCGTATCGGGAAGTGTAGATTAGACGGTGAGACTATGGGACGTCAAGACAGGTACCTGTAAGACCATGAGTGGTCACACTAATGTTGTATATGCTGTGGCTATATCCAGTGATTCAGAGTTCATCGTATCGGGAAGTAGAGATTAGACGGTGAGACTATGGGACGTCAAGACAGGTACCTGTAAGACCATGAGTGGTCACACACATTATGTATATGCTGTGGCTATATCCAGTGATTCAGAGTTCATCGTATCGGGAAGTGTAGATAAGACGGTGAGACTATGGGACGTCAAGACAGGTACCTGTAAGACCATGAGTGGTCACACTAGTTATGTATATGCTGTGGCTATATCCAGTGATTCAGAGTTCATCGTATCGGGAAGTGTAGATTAGACGGTGAGACTATGGGACGTCAAGACAGGTACCTGTAAGACCATGAGTGGTCACACACATTATGTATATGCTGTGGCTATATCCAGTGATTCAGAGTTCATCGTATCGGGAAGTGTAGATAAGACGGTGAGACTATGGGACGTCAAGACAGGTACCTGTAAGACCATGAGTGGTCACACACATTATGTATATGCTGTGGCAGTATCCAGTGATTCAGAGTTCATCGTATCGGGAAGTTAAGATAAGACGGTGAGACTATGGGACGTCAAGACAGGTACCTGTAAGACCATGAGTGTTCACACTAGTTTTGTATATGCTGTGGCTATATCCAGTGATTCAGAGTTCATCGTATCGGGAAGTGTAGATTAGACGGTGAGACTATGGGACGTCAAGACAGGTACCTGTAAGACCATGAGTGGTCACACTAATGTTGTATATGCTGTGGCTATATCCAGTGATTCAGAGTTCATCGTATCGGGAAGTGTAGATTAGACGGTGAGACTATGGGACGTCAAGACAGGTACCTGTAAGACCATGAGTGGTCACACACATTATGTATATGCTGTGGCTATATCCAGTGATTCAGAGTTCATCGTATCGGGAAGTTATGATTAGACGGTGAGACTATGGGACGTCAAGACAGGTACCTGTAAGACCATGAGTGGTCACACTAATTATGTATATGCTGTGGCTATATCCAGTGATTCAGAGTTCATCGTATCGGGAAGTGTAGATAAGACGGTGAGACTATGGGACGTCAAGACAGGTACCTGTAAGACCATGAGTGGTCACACACATTATGTATATGCTGTGGCTATATCCAGTGATTCAGAGTTCATCGTATCGGGAAGTGTAGATAAGACGGTGAGACTATGGGACGTCAAGACAGGTACCTGTAAGACCATGAGTGGTCACACTAGTTATGTATATGCTGTGGCTATATCCAGTGATTCAGAGTTCATCGTATCGGGAAGTAGAGATTAGACGGTGAGACTATGGGACGTCAAGACAGGTACCTGTAAGACCATGAGTGGTCACACTAATTAGGTATTATCTGTGGCTATATCCAGTGATTCAGAGTTCATCGTATCGGGAAGTTAAGATAAGACGGTGAGACTATGGGACGTCAAGACAGGTACCTGTAAGACCATGAGTGGTCACACACATTATGTATATGCTGTGGCTATATCCAGTGATTCAGAGTTCATCGTATCGGGAAGTGCAGATAAGACGGTGAGACTATGGGACGTCAAGACAGGTACCTGTAAGACCATGAGTGGTCACACACATTATGTATATGCTGTGGCTATATCCAGTGATTCAGAGTTAATCGTATCGGGAAGTTAAGATAAGACGGTGAGACTATGGGACGTCAAGACAGGTACCTGTAAGACCATGAGTGGTCACACACATTATGTATATGCTGTGGCTATATCCAGTGATTCAGAGTTCATCGTATCGGGAAGTGTAGATAAGACGGTGAGACTATGGGACGTCAAGACAGGTACCTGTAAGACCATGAGTGGTCACACACATTATGTATATGCTGTGGCTATATCCAGTGATTCAGAGTTCATCGTATCGGGAAGTGTAGATTAGACGGTGAGACTATGGGACGTCAAGACAGGTACCTGTAAGACCATGAGTGGTCACACTAATGTTGTATATGCTGTGGCTATATCCAGTGATTCAGAGTTCATCGTATCGGGAAGTAGAGATTAGACGGTGAGACTATGGGACGTCAAGACAGGTACCTGTAAGACCATGAGTGGTCACACTAGTTATGTATATGCTGTGGCTATATCCAGTGATTCAGAGTTCATCGTATCGGGAAGTTATGATAAGACGGTGAGACTATGGGACGTCAAGACAGGTACCTGTAAGACCATGAGTGGTCACACACATTATGTATATGCTGTGGCTATATCCAGTGATTCAGAGTTCATCGTATCGGGAAGTGTAGATAAGACGGTGAGACTATGGGACGTCAAGACAGGTACCTGTAAGACCATGAGTGGTCACACACATTATGTATATGCTGTGGCTATATCCAGTGATTCAGAGTTCATCGTATCGGGAAGTGTAGATAAGACGGTGAGACTATGGGACGTCAAGACAGGTACCTGTAAGACCATGAGTGGTCACACACATTATGTATATGCTGTGGCAGTATCCAGTGATTCAGAGTTCATCGTATCGGGAAGTGTAGATTAGACGGTGAGACTATGGGACGTCAAGACAGGTACCTGTAAGACCATGAGTGGTCACACACATTATGTATATGCTGTGGCTATATCCAGTGATTCAGAGTTCATCGTATCGGGAAGTTATGATAAGACGGTGAGACTATGGGACGTCAAGACAGGTACCTGTAAGACCATGAGTGGTCACACACATTATGTATATGCTGTGGCTATATCCAGTAATTCAGAGTTCATCGTATCGGGAAGTTATGATAAGACGGTGAGACTATGGGACGTCAAGACAGGTACCTGTAAGACCATGAGTGGTCACACACATTATGTATATGCTGTGGCTATATCCAGTGATTCAGAGTTAATCGTATCGGGAAGTTAAGATAAGACGGTGAGACTATGGGACGTCAAGACAGGTACCTGTAAGACCATGAGTGGTCACACTAATGTTGTATATGCTGTGGCTATATCCAGTGATTCAGAGTTCATCGTATCGGGAAGTGTAGATTAGACGGTGAGACTATGGGACGTCAAGACAGGTACCTGTAAGACCATGAGTGGTCACACTAGTTGTGTATATGCTGTGGCTATATCCAGTGATTCAGAGTTCATCGTATCGGGAAGTGTAGATTAGACGGTGAGACTATGGGACGTCAAGACAGGTACCTGTAAGACCATGAGTGGTCACACTAATGTTGTATATGCTGTGGCTATATCCAGTGATTCAGAGTTCATCGTATCGGGAAGTGTAGATAAGACGGTGAGACTATGGGACGTCAAGACAGGTACCTGTAAGACCATGAGTGGTCACACACATTATGTATATGCTGTGGCTATATCCAGTGATTAAGAGTTAATCGTATCGGGAAGTTAAGATAAGACGGTGAGACTATGGGACGTCAAGACAGGTACCTGTAAGACCATGAGTGTTCACACTAGTTGTGTATATGCTGTGGCTATATCCAGTGATTCAGAGTTCATCGTATCGGGAAGTGTAGATAAGACGGTGAGACTATGGGACGTCAAGACAGGTACCTGTAAGACCATGAGTGGTCACACTAATGTTGTATATGCTGTGGCTATATCCAGTGATTCAGAGTTCATCGTATCGGGAAGTGTAGATAAGACGGTGAGACTATGGGACGTCAAGACAGGTACCTGTAAGACCATGAGTGGTCACACACATTATGTATATGCTGTGGCTATATCCAGTGATTCAGAGTTCATCGTATCGGGAAGTTAAGATAAGACGGTGAGACTATGGGACGTCAAGACAGGTACCTGTAAGGACCATGAGTGGTCACACTATTAGGTATTATCTGTGGCTATATCCAGTGATTCAGAGTTCATCGTATCGGGAAGTGTAGATAAGACGGTGAGACTATGGGACGTCAAGACAGGTACCTGTAAGACCATGAGTGGTCACACACATTATGTATATGCTGTGGCAGTATCCAGTGATTCAGAGTTCATCGTATCGGGAAGTAGAGATTAGACGGTGAGACTATGGGACGTCAAGACAGGTACCTGTAAGACCATGAGTGGTCACACTAGTTATGTATATGCTGTGGCTATATCCAGTGATTCAGAGTTCATCGTATCGGGAAGTGTAGATTAGACGGTGAGACTATGGGACGTCAAGACAGGTACCTGTAAGACCATGAGTGGTCACACACATTATGTATATGCTGTGGCTATATCCAGTGATTCAGAGTTCATCGTATCGGGAAGTGCAGATAAGACGGTGAGACTATGGGACGTCAAGACAGGTACCTGTAAGACCATGAGTGGTCACACACATTATGTATATGCTGTGGCTATATCCAGTGATTCAGAGTTCATCGTATCGGGAAGTTATGATTAGACGGTGAGACTATGGGACGTCAAGACAGGTACCTGTAAGACCATGAGTGGTCACACTAATTAGGTATTATCTGTGGCTATATCCAGTGATTCAGAGTTCATCGTATCGGGAAGTGTAGATTAGACGGTGAGACTATGGGACGTCAAGACAGGTACCTGTAAGACCATGAGTGGTCACACTAATTAGGTATTATCTGTGGCTATATCCAGTGATTCAGAGTTCATCGTATCGGGAAGTGTAGATAAGACGGTGAGACTATGGGACGTCAAGACAGGTACCTGTAAGACCATGAGTGGTCACACTAATGTTGTATATGCTGTGGCTATATCCAGTGATTCAGAGTTCATCGTATCGGGGAAGTGTAGATTAGACGGTGAGACTATGGGACGTCAAGACAGGTACCTGTAAGACCATGAGTGGTCACACTAGTTGTGTATATGCTGTGGCTATATCCAGTGATTCAGAGTTCATCGTATCGGGAAGTTATGATTAGACGGTGAGACTATGGGACGTCAAGACAGGTACCTGTAAGACCATGAGTGGTCACACTAATTAGGTATTATCTGTGGCTATATCCAGTGATTCAGAGTTCATCGTATCGGGAAGTGTAGATTAGACGGTGAGACTATGGGACGTCAAGACAGGTACCTGTAAGACCATGAGTGGTCACACTAATGTTGTATATGCTGTGGCTATATCCAGTGATTCAGAGTTCATCGTATCGGGAAGTGTAGATTAGACGGTGAGACTATGGGACGTCAAGACAGGTACCTGTAAGACCATGAGTGGTCACACTAATGTTGTATATGCTGTGGCTATATCCAGTGATTCAGAGTTCATCGTATCGGGAAGTGTAGATTAGACGGTGAGACTATGGGACGTCCAAGACAGGTACCTGTAAGACCATGAGTGGTCACACACATTATGTATATGCTGTGGCTATATCCAGTGATTCAGAGTTAATCGTATCGGGAAGTGTAGATTAGACGGTGAGACTATGGGACGTCAAGACAGGTACCTGTAAGACCATGAGTGGTCACCACACATTATGTATATGCTGTGGCTATATCCAGTGATTCAGAGTTCATCGTATCGGGAAGTTATGATTAGACGGTGAGACTATGGGACGTCAAGACAGGTACCTGTAAGACCATGAGTGGTCACACTAATGTTGTATATTGCTGTGGCTAAATCCAGTGATTCAGAGTTCATCGTATCGGGAAGTGTAGATAAGACGGTGAGACTATGGGACGTCAAGACAGGTACCTGTAAGACCATGAGTGGTCACACACATTATGTATATGCTGTGCTATATCCAGTGATTCAGAGTTCATCGTATCGGGAAGTTAAGATAAGACGGTGAGACTATGGGACGTCAAGACAGGTACCTGTAAGACCATGAGTGGTCACACTAATTAGGTATTATCTGTGGCTATATCCAGTGATTCAGAGTTCATCGTATCGGGAAGTGTAGATAAGACGGTGAGACTATGGGACGTCAAGACAGGTACCTGTAAGACCATGAGTGGTCACACACATTATGTATATGCTGTGGCAGTATCCAGTGATTCAGAGTTCATCGTATCGGGAAGTAGAGATTAGACGGTGAGACTATGGGACGTCAAGACAGGTACCTGTAAGACCATGAGTGGTCACACACATTATGTATATGCTGTGGCTATATCCAGTGATTCAGAGTTCATCGTATCGGGAAGTTATGATTAGACGGTGAGACTATGGGACGTCAAGACAGGTACCTGTAAGACCATGAGTGGTCACACTAGTTATGTATATGCTGTGGCTATATCCAGTGATTCAGAGTTCATCGTATCGGGAAGTAGAGATTAGACGGTGAGACTATGGGACGTCAAGACAGGTACCTGTAAGACCATGAGTGGTCACACTAATTAGGTATTATCTGTGGCTATATCCAGTGATTCAGAGTTCATCGTATCGGGAAGTTAAGATAAGACGGTGAGACTATGGGACGTCAAGACAGGTACCTGTAAGACCATGAGTGGTCACACACATTATGTATATGCTGTGGCTATATCCAGTGATTCAGAGTTCATCGTATCGGGAAGTTAAGATAAGACGGTGAGACTATGGGACGTCAAGACAGGTACCTGTAAGACCATGAGTGGTCACACACATTATGTATATGCTGTGGCAGTATCCAGTGATTCAGAGTTTCATCGTATCGGGAAGTAGAGATTAGACGGTGAGACTATGGGACGTCAAGACAGGTACCTGTAAGACCATGAGTGGTCACACTAGTTATGTATATGCTGTGGCTATATCCAGTGATTCAGAGTTCATCGTATCGGGAAGTGTAGATTAGACGGTGAGACTATGGGACGTCAAGACAGGTACCTGTAAGACCATGAGTGGTCACACACATTATGTATATGCTGTGGCTATATCCAGTGATTCAGAGTTAATCGTATCGGGAAGTGTAGATAAGACGGTGAGACTATGGGACGTCAAGACAGGTACCTGTAAGACCATGAGTGGTCACACACATTATGTATATGCTGTGGCTATATCCAGTGATTCAGAGTTCATCGTATCGGGAAGTTAAGATAAGACGGTGAGACTATGGGACGTCAAGACAGGTACCTGTAAGACCATGAGTGGTCACACACATTATGTATATGCTGTGGCTATATCCAGTGATTCAGAGTTAATCGTATCGGGAAGTGTAGATTAGACGGTGAGACTATGGGACGTCAAGACAGGTACCTGTAAGACCATGAGTGGTCACACTAATGTTGTATATGCTGTGGCTATATCCAGTGATTCAGAGTTCATCGTATCGGGAAGTGTAGATAAGACGGTGAGACTATGGGACGTCAAGACAGGTACCTGTAAGACCATGAGTGGTCACACACATTATGTATATGCTGTGGCTATATCCAGTGATTCAGAGTTCATCGTATCGGGAAGTAGAGATTAGACGGTGAGACTATGGACGTCAAGACAGGTACCTGTAAGACCATGAGTGGTCACACTAGTTATGTATATGCTGTGGCTATATCCAGTGATTCAGAGTTCATCGTATCGGGAAGTGTAGATTAGACGGTGAGGACTATGGGACGTCAAGACAGGTACCTGTAAGACCATGAGTGGTCACACACATTATGTATATGCTGTGGCTATATCCAGTGATTCAGAGTTCATCGTATCGGGAAGTGCAGATAAGACGGTGAGACTATGGGACGTCAAGACAGGTACCTGTAAGACCATGAGTGGTCACACTAATTAGGTATTATCTGTGGCTATATCCAGTGATTCAGAGTTCATCGTATCGGGAAGTGTAGATAAGACGGTGAGACTATGGGACGTCAAGACAGGTACCTGTAAGACCATGAGTGGTCACACTAAGTTGTATATGCTGTGGCTATATCCAGTGATTCAGAGTTCATCGTATCGGGAAGTGTAGATTAGACGGTGAGACTATGGGACGTCAAGACAGGTACCTGTAAGACCATGAGTGGTCACACTAATGTTGTATATGCTGTGGCTATATCCAGTGATTCAGAGTTCATCGTATCGGGAAGTGTAGATAGACGGTGAGACTATGGGACGTCAAGACAGGTACCTGTAAGACCATGAGTGGTCACACTAATGTTGTATATGCTGTGGCTATATCCAGTGATTCAGAGTTCATCGTATCGGGAAGTGCAGATAAGACGGTGAGACTATGGGACGTCAAGACAGGTACCTGTAAGACCATGAGTGGTCACACACATTATGTATATGCTGTGGCTATATCCAGTGATTCAGAGTTCATCGTATCGGGAAGTTATGATTAGACGGTGAGACTATGGGACGTCAAGACAGGTACCTGTAAGACCATGAGTGGTCACACACATTATGTATATGCTGTGGCTATATCCAGTGATTCAGAGTTAATCGTATCGGGAAGTTAAGATAAGACGGTGAGACTATGGGACGTCAAGACAGGTACCTGTAAGACCATGAGTGTTCACACTAGTTTTGTATATGCTGTGGCTATATCCAGTGATTCAGAGTTCATCGTATCGGGAAGTGTAGATTAGACGGTGAGACTATGGGACGTCAAGACAGGTACCTGTAAGACCATGAGTGGTCACACTAATGTTGTATATGCTGTGGCTATATCCAGTGATTCAGAGTTCATCGTATCGGGAAGTGTAGATTAGACGGTGAGACTATGGGACGTCAAGACAGGTACCTGTAAGACCATGAGTGGTCACACACATTATGTATATGCTGTGGCTATATCCAGTGATTCAGAGTTCATCGTATCGGGAAGTTATGATTAGACGGTGAGACTATGGGACGTCAAGACAGGTACCTGTAAGACCATGAGTGGTCACACTAATTATGTATATGCTGTGGCTATATCCAGTGATTCAGAGTTCATCGTATCGGGAAGTGTAGATAAGACGGTGAGACTATGGGACGTCAAGACAGGTACCTGTAAGACCATGAGTGGTCACACACATTATGTATATGCTGTGGCTATATCCAGTGATTCAGAGTTCATCGTATCGGGAAGTGTAGATAAGACGGTGAGACTATGGGACGTCAAGACAGGTACCTGTAAGACCATGAGTGGTCACACACATTATGTATATGCTGTGGCAGTATCCAGTGATTCAGAGTTCATCGTATCGGGAAGTAGAGATTAGACGGTGAGACTATGGGACGTCAAGACAGGTACCTGTAAGACCATGAGTGGTCACACACATTATGTATATGCTGTGGCTATATCCAGTGATTCAGAGTTCATCGTATCGGGAAGTGCAGATAAGACGGTGAGACTATGGGACGTCAAGACAGGTACCTGTAAGACCATGAGTGGTCACACACATTATGTATATGCTGTGGCTATATCCAGTGATTCAGAGTTAATCGTATCGGGAAGTTAAGATAAGACGGTGAGACTATGGGACGTCAAGACAGGTACCTGTAAGACCATGAGTGGTCACACACATTATGTATATGCTGTGGCTATATCCAGTGATTCAGAGTTCATCGTATCGGGAAGTGTAGATTAGACGGTGAGACTATGGGACGTCAAGACAGGTACCTGTAAGACCATGAGTGGTCACACTAATGTTGTATATGCTGTGGCTATATCCAGTGATTCAGAGTTCATCGTATCGGGAAGTGTAGATTAGACGGTGAGACTATGGGACGTCAAGACAGGTACCTGTAAGACCATGAGTGGTCACACTAATGTTGTATATGCTGTGGCTATATCCAGTGATTCAGAGTTCATCGTATCGGGAAGTGTAGATTAGACGGTGAGACTATGGGACGTCAAGACAGGTACCTGTAAGACCATGAGTGGTCACACACATTATGTATATGCTGTGGCTATATCCAGTGATTCAGAGTTCATCGTATCGGGAAGTGTAGATTAGACGGTGAGACTATGGGACGTCAAGACAGGTACCTGTAAGACCATGAGTGGTCACACACATTATGTATATGCTGTGGCTATATCCAGTGATTCAGAGTTAATCGTATCGGGAAGTTAAGATAAGACGGTGAGACTATGGGACGTCAAGACAGGTACCTGTAAGACCATGAGTGGTCACACACATTATGTATATGCTGTGGCTATATCCAGTGATTCAGAGTTCATCGTATCGGGAAGTGTAGATTAGACGGTGAGACTATGGGACGTCAAGACAGGTACCTGTAAGACCATGAGTGGTCACACACATTATGTATATGCTGTGGCTATATCCAGTGATTCAGAGTTCATCGTATCGGGAAGTGTAGATTAGACGGTGAGACTATGGGACGTCAAGACAGGTACCTGTAAGACCATGAGTGGTCACACACATTATGTATATGCTGTGGCTATATCCAGTGATTCAGAGTTAATCGTATCGGGAAGTTAAGATAAGACGGTGAGACTATGGGACGTCAAGACAGGTACCTGTAAGACCATGAGTGGTCACACACATTATGTATATGCTGTGGCTATATCCAGTGATTCAGAGTTCATCGTATCGGGAAGTGTAGATTAGACGGTGAGACTATGGGACGTCAAGACAGGTACCTGTAAGACCATGAGTGGTCACACACATTATGTATATGCTGTGGCTATATCCAGTGATTCAGAGTTAATCGTATCGGGAAGTTAAGATAAGACGGTGAGACTATGGGACGTCAAGACAGGTACCTGTAAGACCATGAGTGTTCACACTAGTTTTGTATATGCTGTGGCTATATCCAGTGATTCAGAGTTCATCGTATCGGGAAGTGTAGATAAGACGGTGAGACTATGGGACGTCAAGACAGGTACCTGTAAGACCATGAGTGGTCACACACATTATGTATATGCTGTGGCTATATCCAGTGATTCAGAGTTCATCGTATCGGGAAGTTATGATTAGACGGTGAGACTATGGGACGTCAAGACAGGTACCTGTAAGACCATGAGTGGTCACACTAGTTTTGTATATGCTGTGGCTATATCCAGTGATTCAGAGTTCATCGTATCGGGAAGTGCAGATAAGACGGTGAGACTATGGGACGTCAAGACAGGTACCTGTAAGACCATGAGTGGTCACACTAATGTTGTATATGCTGTGGCTATATCCAGTGATTCAGAGTTCATCGTATCGGGAAGTGTAGATTAGACGGTGAGACTATGGGACGTCAAGACAGGTACCTGTAAGACCATGAGTGGTCACACACATTATGTATATGCTGTGGCAGTATCCAGTGATTCAGAGTTCATCGTATCGGGAAGTGCAGATAAGACGGTGAGACTATGGGACGTCAAGACAGGTACCTGTAAGACCATGAGTGGTCACACTAATGTTGTATATGCTGTGGCTATATCCAGTGATTCAGAGTTCATCGTATCGGGAAGTGTAGATTAGACGGTGAGACTATGGGACGTCAAGACAGGTACCTGTAAGACCATGAGTGGTCACACTAATGTTGTATATGCTGTGGCTATATCCAGTGATTCAGAGTTCATCGTATCGGGAAGTGTAGATTAGACGGTGAGACTATGGGACGTCAAGACAGGTACCTGTAAGACCATGAGTGGTCACACTAGTTGTGTATATGCTGTGGCTATATCCAGTGATTCAGAGTTCATCGTATCGGGAAGTTATGATTAGACGGTGAGACTATGGGACGTCAAGACAGGTACCTGTAAGACCATGAGTGGTCACACTAATTAGGTATTATCTGTGGCTATATCCAGTGATTCAGAGTTCATCGTATCGGGAAGTGTAGATTAGACGGTGAGACTATGGGACGTCAAGACAGGTACCTGTAAGACCATGAGTGGTCACACTAATGTTGTATATGCTGTGGCTATATCCAGTGATTCAGAGTTCATCGTATCGGGAAGTGTAGATTAGACGGTGAGACTATGGGACGTCAAGACAGGTACCTGTAAGACCATGAGTGGTCACACTAATGTTGTATATGCTGTGGCTATATCCAGTGATTCAGAGTTCATCGTATCGGGAAGTGTAGATTAGACGGTGAGACTATGGGACGTCAAGACAGGTACCTGTAAGACCATGAGTGGTCACACACATTATGTATATGCTGTGGCTATATCCAGTGATTCAGAGTTCATCGTATCGGGAAGTGTAGATAAGACGGTGAGACTATGGGACGTCAAGACAGGTACCTGTAAGGACCATGAGTGGTCACACACATTATGTATATGCTGTGGTTATATCCAGTGATTCAGAGTTAATCGTATCGGGAAGTGTAGATTAGACGGTGAGACTATGGGACGTCAAGACAGGTACCTGTAAGACCATGAGTGGTCACACACATTATGTATATGCTGTGGCTATATCCAGTGATTCAGAGTTCATCGTATCGGAAGTGTAGATTAGACGGTGAGACTATGGGACGTCAAGACAGGTACCTGTAAGACCATGAGTGGTCACACACATTATGTATATGCTGTGGCTATATCCAGTGATTCAGAGTTCATCGTATCGGGAAGTTAAGATAAGACGGTGAGACTATGGGACGTCAAGACAGGTACCTGTAAGACCATGAGTGGTCACACTAATTAGGTATTATCTGTGGCTATATCCAGTGATTCAGAGTTCATCGTATCGGGAAGTGTAGATAAGACGGTGAGACTATGGGACGTCAAGACAGGTACCTGTAAGACCATGAGTGGTCACACTAATGTTGTATATGCTGTGGCTATATCCAGTGATTCAGAGTTCATCGTATCGGGAAGTGTAGATTAGACGGTGAGACTATGGGACGTCAAGACAGGTACCTGTAAGACCATGAGTGGTCACACTAATGTTGTATATGCTGTGGCTATATCCAGTGATTCAGAGTTCATCGTATCGGGAAGTTAAGATAAGACGGTGAGACTATGGGACGTCAAGACAGGTACCTGTAAGACCATGAGTGGTCACACACATTATGTATATGCTGTGGCAGTATCCAGTGATTCAGAGTTCATCGTATCGGGAAGTAGAGATTAGACGGTGAGACTATGGGACGTCAAGACAGGTACCTGTAAGACCATGAGTGGTCACACTAGTTATGTATATGCTGTGGCTATATCCAGTGATTCAGAGTTCATCGTATCGGGAAGTAGAGATTAGACGGTGAGACTATGGGACGTCAAGACAGGTACCTGTAAGACCATGAGTGGTCACACTAGTTATGTATATGCTGTGGCTATATCCAGTGATTCAGAGTTCATCGTATCGGGAAGTGTAGATTAGACGGTGAGGACTATGGGACGTCAAGACAGGTACCTGTAAGACCATGAGTGGTCACACTAATGTTGTATATGCTGTGGCTATATCCAGTGATTCAGAGTTCATCGTATCGGGAAGTGTAGATTAGACGGTGAGACTATGGGACGTCAAGACAGGTACCTGTAAGACCATGAGTGGTCACACACATTATGTATATGCTGTGGCTATATCCAGTGATTCAGAGTTCATCGTATCGGGAAGTGTAGATAAGACGGTGAGACTATGGGACGTCAAGACAGGTACCTGTAAGACCATGAGTGGTCACACTAATTAGGTATTATCTGTGGCTATATCCAGTGATTCAGAGTTCATCGTATCGGGAAGTGTAGATAAGACGGTGAGGACTATGGGACGTCAAGACAGGTACCTGTAAGACCATGAGTGGTCACACTAATGTTGTATATGCTGTGGCTATATCCAGTGATTCAGAGTTCATCGTATCGGGAAGTGTAGATTAGACGGTGAGACTATGGGACGTCAAGACAGGTACCTGTAAGACCATGAGTGGTCACACTAATGTTGTATATGCTGTGGCTATATCCAGTGATTCAGAGTTCATCGTATCGGGAAGTGTAGATTAGACGGTGAGACTATGGGACGTCAAGACAGGTACCTGTAAGACCATGAGTGGTCACACTAATGTTGTATATGCTGTGGCTATATCCAGTGATTCAGAGTTCATCGTATCGGGCAGTGCAGATAAGACGGTGAGACTATGGGACGTCAAGACAGGTACCTGTAAGACCATGAGTGGTCACACACATTATGTATATGCTGTGGCTATATCCAGTGATTCAGAGTTCATCGTATCGGGAAGTTATGATTAGACGGTGAGGACTATGGGACGTCAAGACAGGTACCTGTAAGACCATGAGTGGTCACACTAATGTTGTATATGCTGTGGCTATATCCAGTGATTCAGAGTTCATCGTATCGGGAAGTGTAGATTAGACGGTGAGACTATGGGACGTCAAGACAGGTACCTGTAAGACCATGAGTGGTCACACTAATGTTGTATATGCTGTGGCTATATCCAGTGATTCAGAGTTCATCGTATCGGGAAGTGTAGATTAGACGGTGAGACTATGGGACGTCAAGACAGGTACCTGTAAGACCATGAGTGGTCACACACATTATGTATATGCTGTGGCTATATCCAGTGATTCAGAGTTAATCGTATCGGGAAGTTAAGATAAGACGGTGAGACTATGGGACGTCAAGACAGGTACCTGTAAGACCATGAGTGTTCACACTAATGTTGTATATGCTGTGGCTATATCCAGTGATTCAGAGTTCATCGTATCGGGAAGTGTAGATAAGACGGTGAGACTATGGACGTCAAGACAGGTACCTGTAAGACCATGAGTGGTCACACACATTATGTATATGCTGTGGCTATATCCAGTGATTCAGAGTTCATCGTATCGGGAAGTTATGATTAGACGGTGAGACTATGGGACGTCAAGACAGGTACCTGTAAGACCATGAGTGGTCACACTAGTTTTGTATATGCTGTGGCTATATCCAGTGATTCAGAGTTAATCGTATCGGGAAGTGCAGATAAGACGGTGAGACTATGGGACGTCAAGACAGGTACCTGTAAGACCATGAGTGGTCACACTAATGTTGTATATGCTGTGGCTATATCCAGTGATTCAGAGTTCATCGTATCGGGAAGTGTAGATTAGACGGTGAGACTATGGGACGTCAAGACAGGTACCTGTAAGACCATGAGTGGTCACACTAATGTTGTATATGCTGTGGCTATATCCAGTGATTCAGAGTTCATCGTATCGGGAAGTGTAGATTAGACGGTGAGACTATGGGACGTCAAGACAGGTACCTGTAAGACCATGAGTGGTCACACTAATGTTGTATATGCTGTGGCTATATCCAGTGATTCAGAGTTCATCGTATCGGGAAGTGTAGATTAGACGGTGAGGACTATGGGACGTCAAGACAGGTACCTGTAAGACCATGAGTGGTCACACTAATGTTGTATATGCTGTGGCTATATCCAGTGATTCAGAGTTCATCGTATCGGGAAGTGTAGATTAGACGGTGAGACTATGGGACGTCAAGACAGGTACCTGTAAGACCATGAGTGGTCACACTAGTTGTGTATATGCTGTGGCTATATCCAGTGATTCAGAGTTCATCGTATCGGGAAGTTATGATTAGACGGTGAGACTATGGGACGTCAAGACAGGTACCTGTAAGACCATGAGTGGTCACACTAATGTTGTATATGCTGTGGCTATATCCAGTGATTCAGAGTTCATCGTATCGGGAAGTGTAGATTAGACGGTGAGACTATGGGACGTCAAGACAGGTACCTGTAAGACCATGAGTGGTCACACTAGTTGTGTATATGCTGTGGCTATATCCAGTGATTCAGAGTTCATCGTATCGGGAAGTTATGATTAGACGGTGAGACTATGGGACGTCAAGACAGGTACCTGTAAGACCATGAGTGGTCACACACATTATGTATATGCTGTGGCTATATCCAGTGATTCAGAGTTAATCGTATCGGGAAGTTATGATTAGACGGTGAGACTATGGGACGTCAAGACAGGTACCTGTAAGACCATGAGTGGTCACACTAATGTTGTATATGCTGTGGCTATATCCAGTGATTCAGAGTTCATCGTATCGGGAAGTGTAGATTAGACGGTGAGGACTATGGGACGTCAAGACAGGTACCTGTAAGACCATGAGTGGTCACACTAATGTTGTATATGCTGTGGCTATATCCAGTGATTCAGAGTTCATCGTATCGGGAAGTGTAGATTAGACGGTGAGACTATGGGACGTCAAGACAGGTACCTGTAAGACCATGAGTGGTCACACTAATGTTGTATATGCTGTGGCTATATCCAGTGATTCAGAGTTCTATCGTATCGGAAGTGTAGATTAGACGGTGAGACTATGGGACGTCAAGACAGGTACCTGTAAGACCATGAGTGGTCACACTAATGTTGTATATGCTGTGGCTATATCCAGTGATTCAGAGTTCATCGTATTCGGGAAGTGTAGATTAGACGGTGAGACTATGGGACGTCAAGACAGGTACCTGTAAGACCATGAGTGGTCACACTAGTTGTGTATATGCTGTGGCTATATCCAGTGATTCAGAGTTCATCGTATCGGAAGTTATGATTAGACGGTGAGGACTATGGGACGTCAAGACAGGTACCTGTAAGACCATGAGTGGTCACACTAATGTTGTATATGCTGTGGCTATATCCAGTGATTCAGAGTTCATCGTATCGGGAAGTGTAGATTAGACGGTGAGACTATGGGACGTCAAGAACAGGTACCTGTAAGACCATGAGTGGTCACACTAGTTGTGTATATGCTGTGGCTATATCCAGTGATTCAGAGTTCATCGTATCGGGAAGTTATGATTAGACGGTGAGACTATGGGACGTCAAGACAGGTACCTGTAAGACCATGAGTGGTCACACACATTATGTATAATGCTGTGGCTATATCCAGTGATTCAGAGTTAATCGTATCGGGAAGTTATGATTAGACGGTGAGACTATGGGACGTCAAGACAGGTACCTGTAAGACCATGAGTGGTCACACTAATGTTGTATATGCTGTGGCTATATCCAGTGATTCAGAGTTCATCGTATCGGGAAGTGTAGATTAGACGGTGAGACTATGGGACGTCAAGACAGGTACCTGTAAGACCATGAGTGGTCACACTAATGTTGTATATGCTGTGGCTATATCCAGTGATTCAGAGTTCATCGTATCGGGAAGTGTAGATTAGACGGTGAGACTATGGGACGTCAAGACAGGTACCTGTAAGACCATGAGTGGTCACACACATTATGTATATGCTGTGGCTATATCCAGTGATTCAGAGTTCATCGTATCGGGAAGTGTAGATTAGACGGTGAGACTATGGGACGTCAAGACAGGTACCTGTAAGACCATGAGTGGTCACACACATTATGTATATGCTGTGGCTATATCCAGTGATTCAGAGTTAATCGTATCGGGAAGTTAAGATAAGACGGTGAGACTATGGGACGTCAAGACAGGTACCTGTAAGACCATGAGTGGTCACACACATTATGTATATGCTGTGGCTATATCCAGTGATTCAGAGTTCATCGTATCGGGAAGTGTAGATTAGACGGTGAGACTATGGGACGTCAAGACAGGTACCTGTAAGACCATGAGTGGTCACACACATTATGTATATGCTGTGGCTATATCCAGTGATTCAGAGTTAATCGTATCGGGAAGTTAAGATAAGACGGTGAGACTATGGGACGTCAAGACAGGTACCTGTAAGACCATGAGTGTTCACACTAGTTTTGTATATGCTGTGGCTATATCCAGTGATTCAGAGTTCATCGTATCGGGAAGTGTAGATTAGACGGTGAGACTATGGGACGTCAAGACAGGTACCTGTAAGACCATGAGTGGTCACACTAATGTTGTATATGCTGTGGCTATATCCAGTGATTCAGAGTTCATCGTATCGGGAAGTGTAGATTAGACGGTGAGACTATGGGACGTCAAGACAGGTACCTGTAAGACCATGAGTGGTCACACTAGTTGTGTATATGCTGTGGCTATATCCAGTGATTCAGAGTTCATCGTATCGGGAAGTTATGATTAGACGGTGAGACTATGGGACGTCAAGACAGGTACCTGTAAGACCATGAGTGGTCACACTAATGTTGTATATGCTGTGGCTATATCCAGTGATTCAGAGTTCATCGTATCGGGAAGTGTAGATTAGACGGTGAGACTATGGGACGTCAAGACAGGTACCTGTAAGACCATGAGTGGTCACACTAGTTGTGTATATGCTGTGGCTATATCCAGTGATTCAGAGTTCATCGTATCGGGAAGTTATGATTAGACGGTGAGACTATGGGACGTCAAGACAGGTACCTGTAAGACCATGAGTGGTCACACACATTATGTATATGCTGTGGCTATATCCAGTGATTCAGAGTTCATCGTATCGGGAAGTGTAGATTAGACGGTGAGACTATGGGACGTCAAGACAGGTACCTGTAAGACCATGAGTGGTCACACTAATGTTGTATATGCTGTGGCTATATCCAGTGATTCAGAGTTCATCGTATCGGGAAGTGTAGATTAGACGGTGAGACTATGGGACGTCAAGACAGGTACCTGTAAGACCATGAGTGGTCACACTAATGTTGTATATGCTGTGGCTATATCCAGTGATTCAGAGTTCATCGTATCGGGAAGTGTAGATTAGACGGTGAGACTATGGGACGTCAAGACAGGTACCTGTAAGACCATGAGTGGTCACACACATTATGTATATGCTGTGGCTATATCCAGTGATTCAGAGTTCATCGTATCGGGAAGTGTAGATTAGACGGTGAGACTATGGGACGTCAAGACAGGTACCTGTAAGACCATGAGTGGTCACACACATTATGTATATGCTGTGGCTATATCCAGTGATTCAGAGTTAATCGTATCGGGAAGTTAAGATAAGACGGTGAGACTATGGGACGTCAAGACAGGTACCTGTAAGACCATGAGTGGTCACACACATTATGTATATGCTGTGGCTATATCCAGTGATTCAGAGTTCATCGTATCGGGAAGTGTAGATTAGACGGTGAGACTATGGGACGTCAAGACAGGTACCTGTAAGACCATGAGTGGTCACACACATTATGTATATGCTGTGGCTATATCCAGTGATTCAGAGTTAATCGTATCGGGAAGTTAAGATAAGACGGTGAGACTATGGGACGTCAAGACAGGTACCTGTAAGACCATGAGTGTTCACACTAGTTTTGTATATGCTGTGGCTATATCCAGTGATTCAGAGTTCATCGTATCGGGAAGTGTAGATAAGACGGTGAGACTATGGGACGTCAAGACAGGTACCTGTAAGACCATGAGTGGTCACACACATTATGTATATGCTGTGGCTATATCCAGTGATTCAGAGTTAATCGTATCGGGAAGTTAAGATAAGACGGTGAGACTATGGGACGTCAAGACAGGTACCTGTAAGACCATGAGTGGTCACACACATTATGTATATGCTGTGGCTATATCCAGTGATTCAGAGTTCATCGTATCGGGAAGTGTAGATTAGACGGTGAGACTATGGGACGTCAAGACAGGTACCTGTAAGACCATGAGTGGTCACACTAGTTGTGTATATGCTGTGGCTATATCCAGTGATTCAGAGTTCATCGTATCGGGAAGTTATGATTAGACGGTGAGACTATGGGACGTCAAGACAGGTACCTGTAAGACCATGAGTGGTCACACACATTATGTATATGCTGTGGCTATATCCAGTGATTCAGAGTTCATCGTATCGGGAAGTGTAGATTAGACGGTGAGACTATGGGACGTCAAGACAGGTACCTGTAAGACCATGAGTGGTCACACTAATGTTGTATATGCTGTGGCTATATCCAGTGATTCAGAGTTCATCGTATCGGGAAGTGTAGATTAGACGGTGAGACTATGGGACGTCAAGACAGGTACCTGTAAGACCATGAGTGGTCACACTAATGTTGTATATGCTGTGGCTATATCCAGTGATTCAGAGTTCATCGTATCGGGAAGTGTAGATTAGACGGTGAGACTATGGGACGTCAAGACAGGTACCTGTAAGACCATGAGTGGTCACACACATTATGTATATGCTGTGGCTATATCCAGTGATTCAGAGTTCATCGTATCGGGAAGTGTAGATTAGACGGTGAGACTATGGGACGTCAAGACAGGTACCTGTAAGACCATGAGGTGGTCACACACATTATGTATATGCTGTGGCTATATCCAGTGATTCAGAGTTAATCGTATCGGGAAGTTAAGATAAGACGGTGAGACTATGGGACGTCAAGACAGGTACCTGTAAGACCATGAGTGTTCACACTAGTTTTGTATATGCTGTGGCTATATCCAGTGATTCAGAGTTCATCGTATCGGGAAGTGTAGATAAGACGGTGAGACTATGGGACGTCAAGACAGGTACCTGTAAGACCATGAGTGGTCACACTAATGTTGTATATGCTGTGGCTATATCCAGTGATTCAGAGTTCATCGTATCGGGAAGTTAAGATAAGACGGTGAGACTATGGGACGTCAAGACAGGTACCTGTAAGACCATGAGTGGTCACACACATTATGTATATGCTGTGGCTATATCCAGTGATTCAGAGTTCATCGTATCGGGAAGTGTAGATAAGACGGTGAGACTATGGGACGTCAAGACAGGTACCTGTAAGACCATGAGTGGTCACACACATTATGTATATGCTGTGGCAGTATCCAGTGATTCAGAGTTCATCGTATCGGGAAGTAGAGATTAGACGGTGAGACTATGGGACGTCAAGACAGGTACCTGTAAGACCATGAGTGGTCACACTAATGTTGTATATGCTGTGGCTATATCCAGTGATTCAGAGTTCATCGTATCGGGAAGTGTAGATTAGACGGTGAGACTATGGGACGTCAAGACAGGTACCTGTAAGACCATGAGTGGTCACACACATTATGTATATGCTGTGGCTATATCCAGTGATTCAGAGTTAATCGTATCGGGAAGTGTAGATAAGACGGTGAGACTATGGGACGTCAAGACAGGTACCTGTAAGACCATGAGTGGTCACACACATTATGTATATGCTGTGGCTATATCCAGTGATTCAGAGTTCATCGTATCGGGAAGTGTAGATTAGACGGTGAGACTATGGGACGTCAAGACAGGTACCTGTAAGACCATGAGTGGTCACACTAATGTTGTATATGCTGTGGCTATATCCAGTGATTCAGAGTTCATCGTATCGGGAAGTGTAGATTAGACGGTGAGACTATGGGACGTCAAGACAGGTACCTGTAAGACCATGAGTGGTCACACACATTATGTATATGCTGTGGCTATATCCAGTGATTCAGAGTTCATCGTATCGGGAAGTGTAGATTAGACGGTGAGACTATGGGACGTCAGACAGGTACCTGTAAGACCATGAGTGGTCACACACATTATGTATATGCTGTGGCTATATCCAGTGATTCAGAGTTCATCGTATCGGGAAGTGTAGATTAGACGGTGAGACTATGGGACGTCAAGACAGGTACCTGTAAGACCATGAGTGGTCACACACATTATGTATATGCTGTGGCTATATCCAGTGATTCAGAGTTAATCGTATCGGGAAGTGTAGATAAGACGGTGAGACTATGGGACGTCAAGACAGGTACCTGTAAGACCATGAGTGTTCACACTAGTTTTGTATATGCTGTGGCTATATCCAGTGATTCAGAGTTCATCGTATCGGGAAGTGTAGATAAGACGGTGAGACTATGGGACGTCAAGACAGGTACCTGTAAGACCATGAGTGGTCACACTAATGTTGTATATGCTGTGGCTATATCCAGTGATTCAGAGTTAATCGTATCGGGAAGTGTAGATAAGACGGTGAGACTATGGGACGTCAAGACAGGTACCTGTAAGACCATGAGTGGTCACACACATTATGTATATGCTGTGGCTATATCCAGTGATTCAGAGTTCATCGTATCGGGAAGTTAAGATAAGACGGTGAGACTATGGGACGTCAAGACAGGTACCTGTAAGACCATGAGTGGTCACACACATTATGTATATGCTGTGGCTATATCCAGTGATTCAGAGTTAATCGTATCGGGAAGTGTAGATAAGACGGTGAGACTATGGGACGTCAAGACAGGTACCTGTAAGACCATGAGTGGTCACACTAGTTATGTATATGCTGTGGCTATATCCAGTGATTCAGAGTTAATCGTATCGGGAAGTAGAGATTAGACGGTGAGACTATGGGACGTCAAGACAGGTACCTGTAAGACCATGAGTGGTCACACACATTATGTATATGCTGTGGCTATATCCAGTGATTCAGAGTTCATCGTATCGGGAAGTTATGATTAGACGGTGAGACTATGGGACGTCAAGACAGGTACCTGTAAGACCATGAGTGGTCACACTAATGTTGTATATGCTGTGGATATATCCAGTGATTCAGAGTTCATCGTATCGGGAAGTGTAGATTAGACGGTGAGACTATGGGACGTCAAGACAGGTACCTGTAAGACCATGAGTGGTCACACTAATGTTGTATATGCTGTGGCTATATCCAGTGATTCAGAGTTCATCGTATCGGGAAGTGTAGATTAGACGGTGAGACTATGGGACGTCAAGACAGGTACCTGTAAGACCATGAGTGGTCACACACATTATGTATATGCTGTGGCTATATCCAGTGATTCAGAGTTAATCGTATCGGGAAGTGTAGATTAGACGGTGAGACTATGGGACGTCAAGACAGGTACCTGTAAGACCATGAGTGGTCACACTAATGTTGTATATGCTGTGGCTATATCCAGTGATTCAGAGTTCATCGTATCGGGAAGTGTAGATAAGACGGTGAGACTATGGGACGTCAAGACAGGTACCTGTAAGACCATGAGTGGTCACACTAATGTTGTATATGCTGTGGCTATATCCAGTGATTCAGAGTTAATCGTATCGGGAAGTTAAGATAAGACGGTGAGACTATGGGACGTCAAGACAGGTACCTGTAAGACCATGAGTGGTCACACACATTATGTATATGCTGTGGCTATATCCAGTGATTCAGAGTTCATCGTATCGGGAAGTGTAGATAAGACGGTGAGACTATGGGACGTCAAGACAGGTACCTGTAAGACCATGAGTGGTCACACACATTATGTATATGCTGTGGCAGTATCCAGTGATTCAGAGTTCATCGTATCGGGAAGTAGAGATTAGACGGTGAGACTATGGGACGTCAAGACAGGTACCTGTAAGACCATGAGTGGTCACACTAGTTATGTATATGCTGTGGCTATATCCAGTGATTCAGAGTTCATCGTATCGGGAAGTGTAGATTAGACGGTGAGACTATGGGACGTCAAGACAGGTACCTGTAAGACCATGAGTGGTCACACACATTATGTATATGCTGTGGCTATATCCAGTGATTCAGAGTTAATCGTATCGGGAAGTGTAGATAAGACGGTGAGACTATGGGACGTCAAGACAGGTACCTGTAAGACCATGAGTGGTCACACACATTATGTATATGCTGTGGCTATATCCAGTGATTCAGAGTTCATCGTATCGGGAAGTGTAGATAAGACGGTGAGACTATGGGACGTCAAGACAGGTACCTGTAAGACCATGAGTGGTCACACACATTATGTATATGCTGTGGCTATATCCAGTGATTCAGAGTTCATCGTATCGGGAAGTGTAGATTAGACGGTGAGACTATGGGACGTCAAGACAGGTACCTGTAAGACCATGAGTGGTCACACACATTATGTATATGCTGTGGCTATATCCAGTGATTCAGAGTTCATCGTATCGGGAAGTGTAGATTAGACGGTGAGACTATGGGACGTCAAGACAGGTACCTGTAAGACCATGAGTGGTCACACTAATGTTGTATATGCTGTGGCTATATCCAGTGATTCAGAGTTCATCGTATCGGGAAGTGCAGATAAGACGGTGAGACTATGGGACGTCAAGACAGGTACCTGTAAGACCATGAGTGGTCACACACATTATGTATATGCTGTGGCTATATCCAGTGATTCAGAGTTCATCGTATCGGGAAGTTATGATTAGACGGTGAGACTATGGGACGTCAAGACAGGTACCTGTAAGACCATGAGTGGTCACACTAATGTTGTATATGCTGTGGCTATATCCAGTGATTCAGAGTTCATCGTATCGGGAAGTGTAGATTAGACGGTGAGACTATGGGACGTCAAGACAGGTACCTGTAAGACCATGAGTGGTCACACTAATGTTGTATATGCTGTGGCTATATCCAGTGATTCAGAGTTCATCGTATCGGGAAGTGTAGATTAGACGGTGAGACTATGGGACGTCAAGACAGGTACCTGTAAGACCATGAGTGGTCACACACATTATGTATATGCTGTGGCTATATCCAGTGATTCAGAGTTAATCGTATCGGGAAGTTAAGATAAGACGGTGAGACTATGGGACGTCAAGACAGGTACCTGTAAGACCATGAGTGTTCACACACATTATGTATATGCTGTGGCTATATCCAGTGATTCAGAGTTCATCGTATCGGGAAGTTATGATTAGACGGTGAGACTATGGGACGTCAAGACAGGTACCTGTAAGACCATGAGTGGTCACACACATTATGTATATGCTGTGGCTATATCCAGTGATTCAGAGTTCATCGTATCGGGAAGTTATGATTAGACGGTGAGACTATGGGACGTCAAGACAGGTACCTGTAAGACCATGAGTGGTCACACTAGTTTTGTATATGCTGTGGCTATATCCAGTGATTCAGAGTTCATCGTATCGGGAAGTGCAGATAAGACGGTGAGACTATGGGACGTCAAGACAGGTACCTGTAAGACCATGAGTGGTCACACACATTATGTATATGCTGTGGCTATATCCAGTGATTCAGAGTTAATCGTATCGGGAAGTGTAGATAAGACGGTGAGACTATGGGACGTCAAGACAGGTACCTGTAAGACCATGAGTGGTCACACACATTATGTATATGCTGTGGCTATATCCAGTGATTCAGAGTTAATCGTATCGGGAAGTTATGATTAGACGGTGAGACTATGGGACGTCAAGACAGGTACCTGTAAGACCATGAGTGTTCACACTAGTTTTGTATATGCTGTGGCTATATCCAGTGATTCAGAGTTCATCGTATCGGGAAGTGCAGATAAGACGGTGAGACTATGGGACGTCAAGACAGGTACCTGTAAGACCATGAGTGGTCACACACATTATGTATATGCTGTGGCTATATCCAGTGATTCAGAGTTCATCGTATCGGGAAGTTATGATTAGACGGTGAGACTATGGGACGTCAAGACAGGTACCTGTAAGACCATGAGTGGTCACACTAATGTTGTATATGCTGTGGCTATATCCAGTGATTCAGAGTTCATCGTATCGGGAAGTGTAGATAAGACGGTGAGACTATGGGACGTCAAGACAGGTACCTGTAAGACCATGAGTGGTCACACTAATGTTGTATATGCTGTGGCTATATCCAGTGATTCAGAGTTAATCGTATCGGGAAGTGTAGATTAGACGGTGAGACTATGGGACGTCAAGACAGGTACCTGTAAGACCATGAGTGGTCACACACATTATGTATATGCTGTGGCTATATCCAGTGATTCAGAGTTCATCGTATCGGGAAGTGTAGATAAGACGGTGAGACTATGGGACGTCAAGACAGGTACCTGTAAGACCATGAGTGGTCACACTAGTTATGTATATGCTGTGGCTATATCCAGTGATTCAGAGTTCATCGTATCGGGAAGTAGAGATTAGACGGTGAGACTATGGGACGTCAAGACAGGTACCTGTAAGACCATGAGTGGTCACACTAGTTATGTATATGCTGTGGCTATATCCAGTGATTCAGAGTTCATCGTATCGGGAAGTGTAGATTAGACGGTGAGACTATGGGACGTCAAGACAGGTACCTGTAAGACCATGAGTGGTCACACTAGTTATGTATATGCTGTGGCTATATCCAGTGATTCAGAGTTCATCGTATCGGGAAGTAGAGATTAGACGGTGAGACTATGGGACGTCAAGACAGGTACCTGTAAGACCATGAGTGGTCACACTAGTTATGTATATGCTGTGGCTATATCCAGTGATTCAGAGTTCATCGTATCGGGAAGTGTAGATTAGACGTTGAGACTATGGGACGTCAAGACAGGTACCTGTAAGACCATGAGTGGTCACACTAATGTTGTATATGCTGTGGATATATCCAGTGATTCAGAGTTCATCGTATCGGGAAGTGTAGATTAGACGGTGAGACTATGGGACGTCAAGACAGGTACCTGTAAGACCATGAGTGGTCACACACATTATGTATATGCTGTGGCTATATCCAGTGATTCAGAGTTCATCGTATCGGGAAGTGTAGATTAGACGGTGAGACTATGGGACGTCAAGACAGGTACCTGTAAGACCATGAGTGGTCACACACATTATGTATATGCTGTGGCTATATCCAGTGATTCAGAGTTCATCGTATCGGGAAGTTAAGATAAGACGGTGAGACTATGGGACGTCAAGACAGGTACCTGTAAGACCATGAGTGGTCACACACATTATGTATATGCTGTGGCTATATCCAGTGATTCAGAGTTAATCGTATCGGGAAGTGTAGATAAGACGGTGAGACTATGGGACGTCAAGACAGGTACCTGTAAGACCATGAGTGGTCACACTAATGTTGTATATGCTGTGGCTATATCCAGTGATTCAGAGTTCATCGTATCGGGAAGTGCAGATTAGACGGTGAGACTATGGGACGTCAAGACAGGTACCTGTAAGACCATGAGTGGTCACACACATTATGTATATGCTGTGGCAGTATCCAGTGATTCAGAGTTAATCGTATCGGGAAGTGTAGATAAGACGGTGAGACTATGGGACGTCAAGACAGGTACCTGTAAGACCATGAGTGGTCACACACATTATGTATATGCTGTGGCTATATCCAGTGATTCAGAGTTAATCGTATCGGGAAGTGTAGATAAGACGGTGAGACTATGGGACGTCAAGACAGGTACCTGTAAGACCATGAGTGGTCACGCAGATTATGTATCATCTGTGGCTATATCCAGTGATTCAGAGTTCATCGTATCGGGAAGTGATGATAAGACGGTGAGACTATGGGACGTCAAGACAGGTACCTGTAAGACCATGAGTGGTCACACAGGTTATGTATTATCTGTGGCTATATCCAGTGATTCAGAGTTAATCGTATCGGGAAGTGTAGATAAGACGGTGAGACTATGGGACGTCAAGACAGGTACCTGTAAGACCATGAGTGGTCACGCAGATTATGTATCATCTGTGGCTATATCCAGTGATTCAGAGTTCATCGTATCGGGAAGTGATGATAAGACGGTGAGACTATGGGACGTCAAGACAGGTACCTGTAAGACCATGAGTGGTCACACTAATGTTGTATATGCTGTGGCTATATCCAGTGATTCAGAGTTCATCGTATCGGGAAGTGTAGATTAGACGGTGAGACTATGGGACGTCAAGACAGGTACCTGTAAGACCATGAGTGGTCACACTAATGTTGTATATGCTGTGGCTATATCCAGTGATTCAGAGTTCATCGTATCGGGAAGTGTAGATAAGACGGTGAGACTATGGGACGTCAAGACAGGTACCTGTAAGACCATGAGTGGTCACACTAATTAGGTATATGCTGTGGCTATATCCAGTGATTCAGAGTTCATCGTATCGGGAAGTGTAGATTAGACGGTGAGACTATGGGACGTCAAGACAGGTACCTGTAAGACCATGAGTGGTCACACACATTATGTATATGCTGTGGCTATATCCAGTGATTCAGAGTTAATCGTATCGGGAAGTGTAGATAAGACGGTGAGACTATGGGACGTCAAGACAGGTACCTGTAAGACCATGAGTGGTCACACTAATGTTGTATATGCTGTGGCTATATCCAGTGATTCAGAGTTCATCGTATCGGGAAGTGTAGATAAGACGGTGAGACTATGGGACGTCAAGACAGGTACCTGTAAGACCATGAGTGGTCACACACATTATGTATATGCTGTGGCTATATCCAGTGATTCAGAGTTAATCGTATCGGGAAGTGTAGATAAGACGGTGAGACTATGGGACGTCAAGACAGGTACCTGTAAGACCATGAGTGGTCACACACATTATGTATATGCTGTGGCTATATCCAGTGATTCAGAGTTCATCGTATCGGGAAGTGTAGATAAGACGGTGAGACTATGGGACGTCAAGACAGGTACCTGTAAGACCATGAGTGGTCACACTAATGTTGTATATGCTGTGGCTATATCCAGTGATTCAGAGTTCATCGTATCGGAAGTGTAGATAAGACGGTGAGACTATGGGACGTCAAGACAGGTACCTGTAAGACCATGAGTGGTCACACACATTATGTATATGCTGTGGCTATATCCAGTGATTCAGAGTTAATCGTATCGGGAAGTGTAGATAAGACGGTGAGACTATGGGACGTCAAGACAGGTACCTGTAAGACCATGAGTGGTCACACTAGTTATGTATATGCTGTGGCTATATCCAGTGATTCAGAGTTCATCGTATCGGGAAGTGTAGATTAGACGGTGAGACTATGGGACGTCAAGACAGGTACCTGTAAGACCATGAGTGGTCACACACATTATGTATATGCTGTGGCTATATCCAGTGATTCAGAGTTAATCGTATCGGGAAGTGTAGATAAGACGGTGAGACTATGGGACGTCAAGACAGGTACCTGTAAGACCATGAGTGGTCACACACATTATGTATATGCTGTGGCTATATCCAGTGATTCAGAGTTCATCGTATCGGGAAGTGTAGATAAGACGGTGAGACTATGGGACGTCAAGACAGGTACCTGTAAGACCATGAGTGGTCACACACATTATGTATATGCTGTGGCTATATCCAGTGATTCAGAGTTCATCGTATCGGGAAGTTATGATTAGACGGTGAGACTATGGGACGTCAAGACAGGTACCTGTAAGACCATGAGTGGTCACACTAATGTTGTATATGCTGTGGCTATATCCAGTGATTCAGAGTTCATCGTATCGGGAAGTGTAGATAAGACGGTGAGACTATGGGACGTCAAGACAGGTACCTGTAAGACCATGAGTGGTCACACTAGTTATGTATATGCTGTGGCTATATCCAGTGATTCAGAGTTAATCGTATCGGGAAGTTAAGATAAGACGGTGAGACTATGGGACGTCAAGACAGGTACCTGTAAGACCATGAGTGGTCACACACATTATGTATATGCTGTGGCAGTATCCAGTGATTCAGAGTTCATCGTATCGGGAAGTGTAGATAAGACGGTGAGACTATGGGACGTCAAGACAGGTACCTGTAAGACCATGAGTGGTCACACACATTATGTATATGCTGTGGCTATATCCAGTGATTCAGAGTTCATCGTATCGGGAAGTGTAGATAAGACGGTGAGACTATGGGACGTCAAGACAGGTACCTGTAAGACCATGAGTGGTCACACACATTATGTATATGCTGTGGCAGTATCCAGTGATTCAGAGTTCATCGTATCGGGAAGTGTAGATAAGACGGTGAGACTATGGGACGTCAAGACAGGTACCTGTAAGACCATGAGTGGTCACACTAATGTTGTATATGCTGTGGCTATATCCAGTGATTCAGAGTTCATCGTATCGGGAAGTAGAGATTAGACGGTGAGACTATGGGACGTCAAGACAGGTACCTGTAAGACCATGAGTGGTCACACACATTATGTATATGCTGTGGCTATATCCAGTGATTCAGAGTTCATCGTATCGGGAAGTGTAGATTAGACGGTGAGACTATGGGACGTCAAGACAGGTACCTGTAAGACCATGAGTGGTCACACACATTATGTATATGCTGTGGCTATATCCAGTGATTCAGAGTTAATCGTATCGGGAAGTGTAGATTAGACGGTGAGACTATGGGACGTCAAGACAGGTACCTGTAAGACCATGAGTGGTCACACACATTATGTATATGCTGTGGCTATATCCAGTGATTCAGAGTTAATCGTATCGGGAAGTGTAGATAAGACGGTGAGACTATGGGACGTCAAGACAGGTACCTGTAAGACCATGAGTGGTCACACTAATGTTGTATATGCTGTGGCTATATCCAGTGATTCAGAGTTCATCGTATCGGGAAGTGCAGATAAGACGGTGAGACTATGGGACGTCAAGACAGGTACCTGTAAGACCATGAGTGGTCACACTAATGTTGTATATGCTGTGGCTATATCCAGTGATTCAGAGTTAATCGTATCGGGAAGTGTAGATAAGACGGTGAGACTATGGGACGTCAAGACAGGTACCTGTAAGACCATGAGTGGTCACACACATTATGTATATGCTGTGGCTATATCCAGTGATTCAGAGTTAATCGTATCGGGAAGTGTAGATAAGACGGTGAGACTATGGGACGTCAAGACAGGTACCTGTAAGACCATGAGTGGTCACACACATTATGTATATGCTGTGGCTATATCCAGTGATTCAGAGTTAATCGTATCGGGAAGTGTAGATAAGACGGTGAGACTATGGGACGTCAAGACAGGTACCTGTAAGACCATGAGTGGTCACACACATTATGTATATGCTGTGGCTATATCCAGTGATTCAGAGTTAATCGTATCGGGAAGTGTAGATAAGACGGTGAGACTATGGGACGTCAAGACAGGTACCTGTAAGACCATGAGTGGTCACACACATTATGTATATGCTGTGGCTATATCCAGTGATTCAGAGTTAATCGTATCGGGAAGTGTAGATAAGACGGTGAGACTATGGGACGTCAAGACAGGTACCTGTAAGACCATGAGTGGTCACACACATTATGTATATGCTGTGGCTATATCCAGTGATTCAGAGTTCATCGTATCGGGAAGTTATGATTATACGGTGAGACTATGGGACGTCAAGACAGGTACCTGTAAGACCATGAGTGGTCACACTAGTTATGTATCATCTGTGGCTATATCCAGTGATTCAGAGTTCATCGTATCGGGTAGTGGAGATTAGACGGTGAGACTATGGGACGTCAAGACAGGTACCTGTAAGACCATGAGTGGTCACACTAGTTATGTATCATCTGTGGCCATATCCAGTGATTCAGAGTTCATCGTATCGGGAAGTGTAGATTAGACGGTGAGACTATGGGACGTCAAGACAGGTACCTGTAAGACCATGAGTGGTCACACTAATGTTGTATATGCTGTGGCTATATCCAGTGATTCAGAGTTCATCGTATCGGGAAGTGTAGATTAGACGGTGAGACTATGGGACGTCAAGACAGGTACCTGTAAGACCATGAGTGGTCACACTAATGTTGTATATGCTGTGGCTATATCCAGTGATTCAGAGTTCATCGTATCGGGAAGTGTAGATTAGACGGTGAGACTATGGGACGTCAAGACAGGTACCTGTAAGACCATGAGTGGTCACACTAATTAGGTATTATCTGTGGCTATATCCAGTGATTCAGAGTTCATCGTATCGGGAAGTGTAGATAAGACGGTGAGACTATGGGACGTCAAGACAGGTACCTGTAAGACCATGAGTGGTCACACACATTATGTATATGCTGTGGCTATATCCAGTGATTCAGAGTTCATCGTATCGGGAAGTGTAGATAAGACGGTGAGACTATGGGACGTCAAGACAGGTACCTGTAAGACCATGAGTGGTCACACTAATTAGGTATTATCTGTGGCTATATCCAGTGATTCAGAGTTCATCGTATCGGGAAGTGTAGATAAGACGGTGAGACTATGGGACGTCAAGACAGGTACCTGTAAGACCATGAGTGGTCACACACATTATGTATATGCTGTGGCAGTATCCAGTGATTCAGAGTTCATCGTATCGGGAAGTAGAGATTAGACGGTGAGACTATGGGACGTCAAGACAGGTACCTGTAAGACCATGAGTGTTCACACTAGTTGTGTATATGCTGTGGCTATATCCAGTGATTCAGAGTTCATCGTATCGGGAAGTGTAGATAAGACGGTGAGACTATGGGACGTCAAGACAGGTACCTGTAAGACCATGAGTGGTCACACTAATGTTGTATATGCTGTGGCTATATCCAGTGATTCAGAGTTCATCGTATCAGGAAGTGTAGATAAGACGGTGAGACTATGGGACGTCAAGACAGGTACCTGTAAGACCATGAGTGGTCACACTAATTAGGTATTATCTGTGGCTATATCCAGTGATTCAGAGTTCATCGTATCGGGAAGTGTAGATTAGACGGTGAGACTATGGGACGTCAAGACAGGTACCTGTAAGACCATGAGTGGTCACACTAATGTTGTATATGCTGTGGCTATATCCAGTGATTCAGAGTTCATCGTATCGGGAAGTGTAGATAAGACGGTGAGACTATGGGACGTCAAGACAGGTACCTGTAAGACCATGAGTGGTCACACACATTATGTATATGCTGTGGCTATATCCAGTGATTCAGAGTTAATCGTATCGGGAAGTGTAGATTAGACGGTGAGACTATGGGACGTCAAGACAGGTACCTGTAAGACCATGAGTGTTCACACTAGTTGTGTATATGCTGTGGCTATATCCAGTGATTCAGAGTTCATCGTATCGGGAAGTGTAGATAAGACGGTGAGACTATGGGACGTCAAGACAGGTACCTGTAAGACCATGAGTGGTCACACTAATGTTGTATATGCTGTGGCTATATCCAGTGATTCAGAGTTAATCGTATCGGGAAGTGTAGATAAGACGGTGAGACTATGGGACGTCAAGACAGGTACCTGTAAGACCATGAGTGTTCACACTAGTTGTGTATATGCTGTGGCTATATCCAGTGATTCAGAGTTCATCGTATCGGGAAGTTATGATTAGACGGTGAGACTATGGGACGTCAAGACAGGTACCTGTAAGACCATGAGTGGTCACACTAATGTTGTATATGCTGTGGCTATATCCAGTGATTCAGAGTTCATCGTATCGGGAAGTGTAGATTAGACGGTGAGACTATGGGACGTCAAGACAGGTACCTGTAAGACCATGAGTGGTCACACACATTATGTATATGCTGTGGCTATATCCAGTGATTCAGAGTTCATCGTATCGGGAAGTGTAGATTAGACGGTGAGACTATGGGACGTCAAGACAGGTACCTGTAAGACCATGAGTGGTCACACTAATGTTGTATATGCTGTGGCTATATCCAGTGATTCAGAGTTCATCGTATCGGGAAGTGTAGATAAGACGGTGAGACTATGGGACGTCAAGACAGGTACCTGTAAGACCATGAGTGGTCACACTAATGTTGTATATGCTGTGGCTATATCCAGTGATTCAGAGTTCATCGTATCGGGAAGTGTAGATAAGACGGTGAGACTATGGGACGTCAAGACAGGTACCTGTAAGACCATGAGTGGTCACACACATTATGTATATGCTGTGGCTATATCCAGTGATTCAGAGTTAATCGTATCGGGAAGTGTAGATAAGACGGTGAGACTATGGGACGTCAAGACAGGTACCTGTAAGACCATGAGTGGTCACACTAATGTTGTATATGCTGTGGCTATATCCAGTGATTCAGAGTTAATCGTATCGGGAAGTTATGATAAGACGGTGAGACTATGGGACGTCAAGACAGGTACCTGTAAGACCATGAGTGGTCACACTAATTAGGTATATGCTGTGGCTATATCCAGTGATTCAGAGTTCATCATATCGGGAAGTGTAGATTAGACGGTGAGACTATGGGACGTCAAGACAGGTACCTGTAAGACCATGAGTGGTCACACACATTATGTATATGCTGTGGCAGTATCCAGTGATTCAGAGTTCATCGTATCGGGAAGTAGAGATTAGACGGTGAGACTATGGGACGTCAAGACAGGTACCTGTAAGACCATGAGTGGTCACACTAATGTTGTATATGCTGTGGCTATATCCAGTGATTCAGAGTTCATCGTATCGGGAAGTTATGATAAGACGGTGAGACTATGGGACGTCAAGACAGGTACCTGTAAGACCATGAGTGGTCACACACATTATGTATATGCTGTGGCTATATCCAGTGATTCAGAGTTCATCGTATCGGGAAGTGCAGATAAGACGGTGAGACTATGGGACGTCAAGACAGGTACCTGTAAGACCATGAGTGGTCACACACATTATGTATATGCTGTGGCTATATCCAGTGATTCAGAGTTCATCGTATCGGGAAGTTATGACAAGACGGTGAGACTATGGGACGTCAAGACAGGTACCTGTAAGACCATGAGTGGTCACACTAATGTTGTATATGCTGTGGCTATATCCAGTGATTCAGAGTTCATCGTATCGGGAAGTGTAGATTAGACGGTGAGACTATGGGACGTCAAGACAGGTACCTGTAAGACCATGAGTGGTCACACTAATGTTGTATATGCTGTGGCTATATCCAGTGATTCAGAGTTCATCGTATCGGGAAGTGTAGATTAGACGGTGAGACTATGGGACGTCAAGACAGGTACCTGTAAGACCATGAGTGGTCACACTAATGTTGTATATGCTGTGGCTATATCCAGTGATTCAGAGTTCATCGTATCGGGAAGTGTAGATTAGACGGTGAGACTATGGGACGTCAAGACAGGTACCTGTAAGACCATGAGTGGTCACACTAATGTTGTATATGCTGTGGCTATATCCAGTGATTCAGAGTTCATCGTATCGGGAAGTGTAGATAAGACGGTGAGACTATGGGACGTCAAGACAGGTACCTGTAAGACCATGAGTGGTCACACTAATTAGGTATTATCTGTGGCTATATCCAGTGATTCAGAGTTAATCGTATCGGGAAGTGTAGATAAGACGGTGAGACTATGGGACGTCAAGACAGGTACCTGTAAGACCATGAGTGTTCACACTAGTTGTGTATATGCTGTGGCTATATCCAGTGATTCAGAGTTCATCGTATCGGGAAGTGTAGATAAGACGGTGAGACTATGGGACGTCAAGACAGGTACCTGTAAGACCATGAGTGGTCACACTAATGTTGTATATGCTGTGGCTATATCCAGTGATTCAGAGTTAATCGTATCGGGAAGTGTAGATAAGACGGTGAGACTATGGGACGTCAAGACAGGTACCTGTAAGACCATGAGTGGTCACACACATTATGTATATGCTGTGGCTATATCCAGTGATTCAGAGTTCATCGTATCGGGAAGTTATGATTAGACGGTGAGACTATGGGACGTCAAGACAGGTACCTGTAAGACCATGAGTGGTCACACTAATGTTGTATATGCTGTGGCTATATCCAGTGATTCAGAGTTCATCGTATCGGGAAGTGTAGATTAGACGGTGAGACTATGGGACGTCAAGACAGGTACCTGTAAGACCATGAGTGGTCACACTAATGTTGTATATGCTGTGGCTATATCCAGTGATTCAGAGTTCATCGTATCGGGAAGTGTAGATTAGACGGTGAGACTATGGGACGTCAAGACAGGTACCTGTAAGACCATGAGTGGTCACACTAATGTTGTATATGCTGTGGCTATATCCAGTGATTCAGAGTTCATCGTATCGGGAAGTGTAGATAAGACGGTGAGACTATGGGACGTCAAGACAGGTACCTGTAAGACCATGAGTGGTCACACTAATGTTGTATATGCTGTGGCTATATCCAGTGATTCAGAGTTCATCGTATCGGGAAGTGTAGATAAGACGGTGAGACTATGGGACGTCAAGACAGGTACCTGTAAGACCATGAGTGGTCACACACATTATGTATATGCTGTGGCTATATCCAGTGATTCAGAGTTAATCGTATCGGGAAGTGTAGATAAGACGGTGAGACTATGGGACGTCAAGACAGGTACCTGTAAGACCATGAGTGGTCACACTAATGTTGTATATGCTGTGGCTATATCCAGTGATTCAGAGTTAATCGTATCGGGAAGTGTAGATTAGACGGTGAGACTATGGGACGTCAAGACAGGTACCTGTAAGACCATGAGTGGTCACACTAATTAGGTATATGCTGTGGCTATATCCAGTGATTCAGAGTTCATCATATCGGGAAGTGTAGATTAGACGGTGAGACTATGGGACGTCAAGACAGGTACCTGTAAGACCATGAGTGGTCACACACATTATGTATATGCTGTGGCAGTATCCAGTGATTCAGAGTTCATCGTATCGGGAAGTAGAGATTAGACGGTGAGACTATGGGACGTCAAGACAGGTACCTGTAAGACCATGAGTGGTCACACTAATGTTGTATATGCTGTGGCTATATCCAGTGATTCAGAGTTCATCGTATCGGGAAGTTATGATTAGACGGTGAGACTATGGGACGTCAAGACAGGTACCTGTAAGACCATGAGTGGTCACACTAGTTTTGTATATGCTGTGGCTATATCCAGTGATTCAGAGTTAATCGTATCGGGAAGTGCAGATAAGACGGTGAGACTATGGGACGTCAAGACAGGTACCTGTAAGACCATGAGTGGTCACACTAATGTTGTATATGCTGTGGCTATATCCAGTGATTCAGAGTTCATCGTATCGGGAAGTTATGACAAGACGGTGAGACTATGGGACGTCAAGACAGGTACCTGTAAGACCATGAGTGGTCACACTAATGTTGTATATGCTGTGGCTATATCCAGTGATTCAGAGTTCATCGTATCGGGAAGTGTAGATTAGACGGTGAGACTATGGGACGTCAAGACAGGTACCTGTAAGACCATGAGTGGTCACACTAATGATGTATATGCTGTGGCTATATCCAGTGATTCAGAGTTCATCGTATCGGGAAGTGTAGATTAGACGGTGAGACTATGGGACGTCAAGACAGGTACCTGTAAGACCATGAGTGGTCACACTAATGTTGTATATGCTGTGGCTATATCCAGTGATTCAGAGTTCATCGTATCGGGAAGTGTAGATTAGACGGTGAGACTATGGGACGTCAAGACAGGTACCTGTAAGACCATGAGTGGTCACACTAATGTTGTATATGCTGTGGCTATATCCAGTGATTCAGAGTTCATCGTATCGGGAAGTGTAGATTAGACGGTGAGACTATGGGACGTCAAGACAGGTACCTGTAAGACCATGAGTGGTCACACACATTATGTATATGCTGTGGCTATATCCAGTGATTCAGAGTTCATCGTATCGGGAAGTTATGATAAGACGGTGAGACTATGGGACGTCAAGACAGGTACCTGTAAGACCATGAGTGGTCACACACATTATGTATATGCTGTGGCTATATCCAGTGATTCAGAGTTAATCGTATCGGGAAGTTATGATAAGACGGTGAGACTATGGGACGTCAAGACAGGTACCTGTAAGACCATGAGTGGTCACACTAATGTTGTATATGCTGTGGCTATATCCAGTGATTCAGAGTTAATCGTATCGGGAAGTGTAGATAAGACGGTGAGACTATGGGACGTCAAGACAGGTACCTGTAAGACCATGAGTGGTCACACTAATGTTGTATATGCTGTGGCTATATCCAGTGATTCAGAGTTAATCGTATCGGGAAGTTAAGATAAGACGGTGAGACTATGGGACGTCAAGACAGGTACCTGTAAGACCATGAGTGGTCACACTAATGTTGTATATGCTGTGGCTATATCCAGTGATTCAGAGTTAATCGTATCGGGAAGTTAAGATAAGACGGTGAGACTATGGGACGTCAAGACAGGTACCTGTAAGACCATGAGTGGTCACACTAGTTGTGTATATGCTGTGGCTATATCCAGTGATTCAGAGTTCATCGTATCGGGAAGTGCAGATAAGACGGTGAGACTATGGGACGTCAAGACAGGTACCTGTAAGACCATGAGTGGTCACACACATTATGTATATGCTGTGGCTATATCCAGTGATTCAGAGTTCATCGTATCGGGAAGTGTAGATTAGACGGTGAGACTATGGGACGTCAAGACAGGTACCTGTAAGACCATGAGTGGTCACACACATTATGTATATGCTGTGGCTATATCCAGTAATTCAGAGTTCATCGTATCGGGAAGTGTAGATAAAACGGTGAGACTATGGGACGTCAAGACAGGTACCTGTAAGACCATGAGTGGTCACACAGATTAAGTATTCTCTGTGGCTATATCCAGTGATTCAGAGTTCATCGTATCGGGAAGTTATGATAAGACGGTGAGACTATGGGACGTCAAGACAGGTACCTGTAAGACCATGAGTGGTCACACACATTATGTATATGCTGTGGCTATATCCAGTGATTCAGAGTTCATCGTATCGGGAAGTGTAGATTAGACGGTGAGACTATGGGACGTCAAGACAGGTACCTGTAAGACCATGAGTGGTCACACTAATTAGGTATTATCTGTGGCTATATCCAGTGATTCAGAGTTCATCGTATCGGGAAGTGTAGATTAGACGGTGAGACTATGGGACGTCAAGACAGGTACCTGTAAGACCATGAGTGGTCACACACATTATGTATATGCTGTGGCTATATCCAGTGATTCAGAGTTAATCGTATCGGGAAGTTAAGATAAGACGGTGAGACTATGGGACGTCAAGACAGGTACCTGTAAGACCATGAGTGGTCACACACATTATGTATATGCTGTGGCAGTATCCAGTGATTCAGAGTTCATCGTATCGGGAAGTTATGATAAGACGGTGAGACTATGGGACGTCAAGACAGGTACCTGTAAGACCATGAGTGGTCACACACATTATGTATATGCTGTGGCTATATCCAGTGATTCAGAGTTAATCGTATCGGGAAGTGTAGATAAGACGGTGAGACTATGGGACGTCAAGACAGGTACCTGTAAGACCATGAGTGGTCACACTAATGTTGTATATGCTGTGGCTATATCCAGTGATTCAGAGTTAATCGTATCGGGAAGTTATGATAAGACGGTGAGACTATGGGACGTCAAGACAGGTACCTGTAAGACCATGAGTGGTCACACTAATTAGGTATATGCTGTGGCTATATCCAGTGATTCAGAGTTCATCGTATCGGGAAGTGTAGATTAGACGGTGAGACTATGGGACGTCAAGACAGGTACCTGTAAGACCATGAGTGGTCACACACATTATGTATATGCTGTGGCTATATCCAGTGATTCAGAGTTAATCGTATCGGGAAGTTAAGATAAGACGGTGAGACTATGGGACGTCAAGACAGGTACCTGTAAGACCATGAGTGGTCACACAGATTAAGTATTCTCTGTGGCTATATCCAGTGATTCAGAGTTCATCGTATCGGGAAGTTATGATAAGACGGTGAGACTATGGGACGTCAAGACAGGTACCTGTAAGACCATGAGTGGTCACACTAATGTTGTATATGCTGTGGCTATATCCAGTGATTCAGAGTTAATCGTATCGGGAAGTGTAGATAAGACGGTGAGACTATGGGACGTCAAGACAGGTACCTGTAAGACCATGAGTGGTCACACACATTATGTATATGCTGTGGCAGTATCCAGTGATTCAGAGTTCATCGTATCGGGAAGTTATGATAAGACGGTGAGACTATGGGACGTCAAGACAGGTACCTGTAAGACCATGAGTGGTCACACACATTATGTATATGCTGTGGCTATATCCAGTGATTCAGAGTTAATCGTATCGGGAAGTTAAGATAAGACGGTGAGACTATGGGACGTCAAGACAGGTACCTGTAAGACCATGAGTGGTCACACTAGTTGTGTATATGCTGTGGCTATATCCAGTGATTCAGAGTTCATCGTATCGGGAAGTTAAGATAAGACGGTGAGACTATGGGACGTCAAGACAGGTACCTGTAAGACCATGAGTGGTCACACTAATTAGGTATTATCTGTGGCTATATCCAGTGATTCAGAGTTAATCGTATCGGGAAGTGTAGATAAGACGGTGAGACTATGGGACGTCAAGACAGGTACCTGTAAGACCATGAGTGGTCACACTAATGTTGTATATGCTGTGGCTATATCCAGTGATTCAGAGTTAATCGTATCGGGAAGTTAAGATAAGACGGTGAGACTATGGGACGTCAAGACAGGTACCTGTAAGACCATGAGTGGTCACACTAATTAGGTATTATCTGTGGCTATATCCAGTGATTCAGAGTTCATCGTATCGGGAAGTGTAGATTAGACGGTGAGACTATGGGACGTCAAGACAGGTACCTGTAAGACCATGAGTGGTCACACACATTATGTATATGCTGTGGCTATATCCAGTGATTCAGAGTTCATCGTATCGGGAAGTAGAGATTAGACGGTGAGACTATGGGACGTCAAGACAGGTACCTGTAAGACCATGAGTGGTCACACTAGTTATGTATATGCTGTGGCTATATCCAGTGATTCAGAGTTCATCGTATCGGGAAGTGTAGATTAGACGGTGAGACTATGGGACGTCAAGACAGGTACCTGTAAGACCATGAGTGGTCACACACATTATGTATATGCTGTGGCTATATCCAGTGATTCAGAGTTAATCGTATCGGGAAGTTAAGATAAGACGGTGAGACTATGGGACGTCAAGACAGGTACCTGTAAGACCATGAGTGGTCACACAGATTAAGTATTCTCTGTGGCTATATCCAGTGATTCAGAGTTCATCGTATCGGGAAGTTATGATAAGACGGTGAGACTATGGGACGTCAAGACAGGTACCTGTAAGACCATGAGTGGTCACACTAATGTTGTATATGCTGTGGCTATATCCAGTGATTCAGAGTTAATCGTATCGGGAAGTGTAGATTAGACGGTGAGACTATGGGACGTCAAGACAGGTACCTGTAAGACCATGAGTGGTCACACTAATGTTGTATATGCTGTGGCTATATCCAGTGATTCAGAGTTCATCGTATCGGGAAGTGTAGATTAGACGGTGAGACTATGGGACGTCAAGACAGGTACCTGTAAGACCATGAGTGGTCACACTAATGTTGTATATGCTGTGGCTATATCCAGTGATTCAGAGTTCATCGTATCGGGAAGTTATGATAAGACGGTGAGACTATGGGACGTCAAGACAGGTACCTGTAAGACCATGAGTGGTCACACACATTATGTATATGCTGTGGCTATATCCAGTGATTCAGAGTTAATCGTATCGGGAAGTGTAGATAAGACGGTGAGACTATGGGACGTCAAGACAGGTACCTGTAAGACCATGAGTGGTCACACTAATGTTGTATATGCTGTGGCTATATCCAGTGATTCAGAGTTAATCGTATCGGGAAGTTAAGATAAGACGGTGAGACTATGGGACGTCAAGACAGGTACCTGTAAGACCATGAGTGGTCACACTAATTAGGTATTATCTGTGGCTATATCCAGTGATTCAGAGTTCATCGTATCGGGAAGTGTAGATTAGACGGTGAGACTATGGGACGTCAAGACAGGTACCTGTAAGACCATGAGTGGTCACACACATTATGTATATGCTGTGGCTATATCCAGTGATTCAGAGTTAATCGTATCGGGAAGTGTAGATAAGACGGTGAGACTATGGGACGTCAAGACAGGTACCTGTAAGACCATGAGTGGTCACACACATTATGTATATGCTGTGGCTATATCCAGTGATTCAGAGTTCATCGTATCGGGAAGTGTAGATAAGACGGTGAGACTATGGGACGTCAAGACAGGTACCTGTAAGACCATGAGTGGTCACACACATTATGTATATGCTGTGGCAGTATCCAGTGATTCAGAGTTCATCGTATCGGGAAGTTATGATAAGACGGTGAGACTATGGGACGTCAAGACAGGTACCTGTAAGACCATGAGTGGTCACACACATTATGTATATGCTGTGGCTATATCCAGTGATTCAGAGTTCATCGTATCGGGAAGTTATGATAGGACGGTGAGACTATGGGACGTCAAGACAGGTACCTGTAAGACCATGAGTGGTCACACACATTATGTATATGCTGTGGCTATATCCAGTGATTCAGAGTTAATCGTATCGGGAAGTGTAGATAAGACGGTGAGACTATGGGACGTCAAGACAGGTACCTGTAAGACCATGAGTGGTCACACTAATGTTGTATATGCTGTGGCTATATCCAGTGATTCAGAGTTAATCGTATCGGGAAGTTAAGATAAGACGGTGAGACTATGGGACGTCAAGACAGGTACCTGTAAGACCATGAGTGGTCACACTAATTAGGTATTATCTGTGGCTATATCCAGTGATTCAGAGTTCATCGTATCGGGAAGTGTAGATTAGACGGTGAGACTATGGGACGTCAAGACAGGTACCTGTAAGACCATGAGTGGTCACACACATTATGTATATGCTGTGGCAGTATCCAGTGATTCAGAGTTCATCGTATCGGGAAGTAGAGATTAGACGGTGAGACTATGGGACGTCAAGACAGGTACCTGTAAGACCATGAGTGGTCACACACATTATGTATATGCTGTGGCTATATCCAGTGATTCAGAGTTCATCGTATCGGGAAGTGTAGATAAGACGGTGAGACTATGGGACGTCAAGACAGGTACCTGTAAGACCATGAGTGGTCACACACATTATGTATATGCTGTGGCTATATCCAGTGATTCAGAGTTAATCGTATCGGGAAGTTATGATAAGACGGTGAGACTATGGGACGTCAAGACAGGTACCTGTAAGACCATGAGTGGTCACACACATTATGTATATGCTGTGGCTATATCCAGTGATTCAGAGTTAATCGTATCGGGAAGTGTAGATAAGACGGTGAGACTATGGGACGTCAAGACAGGTACCTGTAAGACCATGAGTGGTCACACTAGTTGTGTATATGCTGTGGCTATATCCAGTGATTCAGAGTTCATCGTATCGGGAAGTTAAGATAAGACGGTGAGACTATGGGACGTCAAGACAGGTACCTGTAAGACCATGAGTGGTCACACTAATTAGGTATTATCTGTGGCTATATCCAGTGATTCAGAGTTCATCGTATCGGGAAGTGTAGATTAGACGGTGAGACTATGGGACGTCAAGACAGGTACCTGTAAGACCATGAGTGGTCACACACATTATGTATATGCTGTGGCTATATCCAGTGATTCAGAGTTCATCGTATCGGGAAGTAGAGATTAGACGGTGAGACTATGGGACGTCAAGACAGGTACCTGTAAGACCATGAGTGGTCACACTAGTTATGTATATGCTGTGGCTATATCCAGTGATTCAGAGTTCATCGTATCGGGAAGTTATGATTAGACGGTGAGACTATGGGACGTCAAGACAGGTACCTGTAAGACCATGAGTGGTCACACACATTATGTATATGCTGTGGCTATATCCAGTGATTCAGAGTTAATCGTATCGGGAAGTTAAGATAAGACGGTGAGACTATGGGACGTCAAGACAGGTACCTGTAAGACCATGAGTGGTCACACACATTATGTATATGCTGTGGCTATATCCAGTGATTCAGAGTTCATCGTATCGGGAAGTGTAGATTAGACGGTGAGACTATGGGACGTCAAGACAGGTACCTGTAAGACCATGAGTGGTCACACACATTATGTATATGCTGTGGCTATATCCAGTGATTCAGAGTTCATCGTATCGGGAAGTGTAGATAAAACGGTGAGACTATGGGACGTCAAGACAGGTACCTGTAAGACCATGAGTGGTCACACAGATTAAGTATTCTCTGTGGCTATATCCAGTGATTCAGAGTTCATCGTATCGGGAAGTTATGATAAGACGGTGAGACTATGGGACGTCAAGACAGGTACCTGTAAGACCATGAGTGGTCACACTAATGTTGTATATGCTGTGGCTATATCCAGTGATTCAGAGTTCATCGTATCGGGAAGTTATGATAAGACGGTGAGACTATGGGACGTCAAGACAGGTACCTGTAAGACCATGAGTGGTCACACACATTATGTATATGCTGTGGCTATATCCAGTGATTCAGAGTTAATCGTATCGGGAAGTGTAGATAAGACGGTGAGACTATGGGACGTCAAGACAGGTACCTGTAAGACCATGAGTGGTCACACACATTATGTATATGCTGTGGCTATATCCAGTGATTCAGAGTTAATCGTATCGGGAAGTGTAGATAAGACGGTGAGACTATGGGACGTCAAGACAGGTACCTGTAAGACCATGAGTGGTCACACTAATGTTGTATATGCTGTGGCTATATCCAGTGATTCAGAGTTAATCGTATCGGGAAGTTAAGATAAGACGGTGAGACTATGGGACGTCAAGACAGGTACCTGTAAGACCATGAGTGGTCACACTAATTAGGTATTATCTGTGGCTATATCCAGTGATTCAGAGTTCATCGTATCGGGAAGTGTAGATTAGACGGTGAGACTATGGGACGTCAAGACAGGTACCTGTAAGACCATGAGTGGTCACACACATTATGTATATGCTGTGGCTATATCCAGTGATTCAGAGTTAATCGTATCAGGAAGTTATGATAAGACGGTGAGACTATGGGACGTCAAGACAGGTACCTGTAAGACCATGAGTGGTCACACACATTATGTATATGCTGTGGCTATATCCAGTGATTCAGAGTTCATCGTATCGGGAAGTGTAGATAAGACGGTGAGACTATGGGACGTCAAGACAGGTACCTGTAAGACCATGAGTGGTCACACACATTATGTATATGCTGTGGCTATATCCAGTGATTCAGAGTTCATCGTATCGGGAAGTGTAGATAAGACGGTGAGACTATGGGACGTCAAGACAGGTACCTGTAAGACCATGAGTGGTCACACACATTATGTATATGCTGTGGCAGTATCCAGTGATTCAGAGTTCATCGTATCGGGAAGTAGAGATTAGACGGTGAGACTATGGGACGTCAAGACAGGTACCTGTAAGACCATGAGTGGTCACACTAGTTATGTATATGCTGTGGCTATATCCAGTGATTCAGAGTTCATCGTATCGGGAAGTTATGATTAGACGGTGAGACTATGGGACGTCAAGACAGGTACCTGTAAGACCATGAGTGGTCACACTAATGTTGTATATGCTGTGGCTATATCCAGTGATTCAGAGTTCATCGTATCGGGAAGTGTAGATTAGACGGTGAGACTATGGGACGTCAAGACAGGTACCTGTAAGACCATGAGTGGTCACACTAATGTTGTATATGCTGTGGCTATATCCAGTGATTCAGAGTTCATCGTATCGGGAAGTTATGATTAGACGGTGAGACTATGGGACGTCAAGACAGGTACCTGTAAGACCATGAGTGGTCACACACATTATGTATATGCTGTGGCTATATCCAGTGATTCAGAGTTCATCGTATCGGGAAGTGTAGATAAGACGGTGAGACTATGGGACGTCAAGACAGGTACCTGTAAGACCATGAGTGGTCACACACATTATGTATATGCTGTGGCAGTATCCAGTGATTCAGAGTTCATCGTATCGGGAAGTTATGATAAGACGGTGAGACTATGGGACGTCAAGACAGGTACCTGTAAGACCATGAGTGGTCACACACATTATGTATATGCTGTGGCTATATCCAGTGATTCAGAGTTAATCGTATCGGGAAGTGTAGATTAGACGGTGAGACTATGGGACGTCAAGACAGGTACCTGTAAGACCATGAGTGGTCACACTAGTTGTGTATATGCTGTGGCTATATCCAGTGATTCAGAGTTCATCGTATCGGGAAGTGTAGATTAGACGGTGAGACTATGGGACGTCAAGACAGGTACCTGTAAGACCATGAGTGGTCACACTAATGTTGTATATGCTGTGGCTATATCCAGTGATTCAGAGTTCATCGTATCGGGAAGTGTAGATTAGACGGTGAGACTATGGGACGTCAAGACAGGTACCTGTAAGACCATGAGTGGTCACACACATTATGTATATGCTGTGGCTATATCCAGTGATTCAGAGTTAATCGTATCGGGAAGTGTAGATAAGACGGTGAGACTATGGGACGTCAAGACAGGTACCTGTAAGACCATGAGTGGTCACACACATTATGTATATGCTGTGGCTATATCCAGTGATTCAGAGTTCATCGTATCGGGAAGTTATGATAAGACGGTGAGACTATGGGACGTCAAGACAGGTACCTGTAAGACCATGAGTGGTCACACACATTATGTATATGCTGTGGCTATATCCAGTGATTCAGAGTTAATCGTATCGGGAAGTGTAGATTAGACGGTGAGACTATGGGACGTCAAGACAGGTACCTGTAAGACCATGAGTGGTCACACACATTATGTATATGCTGTGGCAGTATCCAGTGATTCAGAGTTCATCGTATCGGGAAGTAGAGATTAGACGGTGAGACTATGGGACGTCAAGACAGGTACCTGTAAGACCATGAGTGGTCACACTAGTTATGTATATGCTGTGGCTATATCCAGTGATTCAGAGTTAATCGTATCGGGAAGTTATGATTAGACGGTGAGACTATGGGACGTCAAGACAGGTACCTGTAAGACCATGAGTGGTCACACTAATGTTGTATATGCTGTGGCTATATCCAGTGATTCAGAGTTCATCGTATCGGGAAGTGTAGATTAGACGGTGAGACTATGGGACGTCAAGACAGGTACCTGTAAGACCATGAGTGGTCACACTAATGTTGTATATGCTGTGGCTATATCCAGTGATTCAGAGTTCATCGTATCGGGAAGTTATGATTAGACGGTGAGACTATGGGACGTCAAGACAGGTACCTGTAAGACCATGAGTGGTCACACACATTATGTATATGCTGTGGCTATATCCAGTGATTCAGAGTTCATCGTATCGGGAAGTGTAGATAAGACGGTGAGACTATGGGACGTCAAGACAGGTACCTGTAAGACCATGAGTGGTCACACACATTATGTATATGCTGTGGCAGTATCCAGTGATTCAGAGTTCATCGTATCGGGAAGTAGAGATTAGACGGTGAGACTATGGGACGTCAAGACAGGTACCTGTAAGACCATGAGTGGTCACACTAGTTATGTATATGCTGTGGCTATATCCAGTGATTCAGAGTTCATCGTATCGGGAAGTTATGATTAGACGGTGAGACTATGGGACGTCAAGACAGGTACCTGTAAGACCATGAGTGGTCACACTAATGTTGTATATGCTGTGGCTATATCCAGTGATTCAGAGTTCATCGTATCGGGAAGTGTAGATTAGACGGTGAGACTATGGGACGTCAAGACAGGTACCTGTAAGACCATGAGTGGTCACACTAATGTTGTATATGCTGTGGCTATATCCAGTGATTCAGAGTTCATCGTATCGGGAAGTGTAGATTAGACGGTGAGACTATGGGACGTCAAGACAGGTACCTGTAAGACCATGAGTGGTCACACACATTATGTATATGCTGTGGCTATATCCAGTGATTCAGAGTTCATCGTATCGGGAAGTGTAGATAAGACGGTGAGACTATGGGACGTCAAGACAGGTACCTGTAAGACCATGAGTGGTCACACACATTATGTATATGCTGTGGCAGTATCCAGTGATTCAGAGTTCATCGTATCGGGAAGTTATGATAAGACGGTGAGACTATGGGACGTCAAGACAGGTACCTGTAAGACCATGAGTGGTCACACACATTATGTATATGCTGTGGCTATATCCAGTGATTCAGAGTTAATCGTATCGGGAAGTGTAGATTAGACGGTGAGACTATGGGACGTCAAGACAGGTACCTGTAAGACCATGAGTGGTCACACTAATGTTGTATATGCTGTGGCAGTATCCAGTGATTCAGAGTTCATCGTATCGGGAAGTTATGATAAGACGGTGAGACTATGGGACGTCAAGACAGGTACCTGTAAGACCATGAGTGGTCACACTAATGTTGTATATGCTGTGGCTATATCCAGTGATTCAGAGTTCATCGTATCGGGAAGTGTAGATTAGACGGTGAGACTATGGGACGTCAAGACAGGTACCTGTAAGACCATGAGTGGTCACACTAATGTTGTATATGCTGTGGCTATATCCAGTGATTCAGAGTTCATCGTATCGGGAAGTGTAGATTAGACGGTGAGACTATGGGACGTCAAGACAGGTACCTGTAAGACCATGAGTTGTCACACTAGTTGTGTATATGCTGTGGCTATATCCAGTGATTCAGAGTTCATCGTATCGGGAAGTGTAGATTAGACGGTGAGACTATGGGACGTCAAGACAGGTACCTGTAAGACCATGAGTGGTCACACACATTATGTATATGCTGTGGCTATATCCAGTGATTCAGAGTTCATCGTATCGGGAAGTGTAGATTAGACGGTGAGACTATGGGACGTCAAGACAGGTACCTGTAAGACCATGAGTGGTCACACTAATGTTGTATATGCTGTGGCTATATCCAGTGATTCAGAGTTCATCGTATCGGGAAGTTATGATAAGACGGTGAGACTATGGGACGTCAAGACAGGTACCTGTAAGACCATGAGTGGTCACACTAATGTTGTATATGCTGTGGCTATATCCAGTGATTCAGAGTTCATCGTATCGGGAAGTGTAGATAAGACGGTGAGACTATGGGACGTCAAGACAGGTACCTGTAAGACCATGAGTGGTCACACACATTATGTATATGCTGTGGCTATATCCAGTGATTCAGAGTTCATCGTATCGGGAAGTGTAGATTAGACGGTGAGACTATGGGACGTCAAGACAGGTACCTGTAAGACCATGAGTGGTCACACACATTATGTATATGCTGTGGCTATATCCAGTGATTCAGAGTTAATCGTATCGGGAAGTGTAGATAAGACGGTGAGACTATGGGACGTCAAGACAGGTACCTGTAAGACCATGAGTGGTCACACACATTATGTATATGCTGTGGCAGTATCCAGTGATTCAGAGTTCATCGTATCGGGAAGTAGAGATTAGACGGTGAGACTATGGGACGTCAAGACAGGTACCTGTAAGACCAGGAGTGGTTACACTAGTTATGTATATGCTGTGGCTATATCCAGTGATTCAGAGTTCATCGTATCGGGAAGTTATGATTAGACGGTGAGACTATGGGACGTCAAGACAGGTACCTGTAAGACCATGAGTGGTCACACTAATGTTGTATATGCTGTGGCTATATCCAGTGATTCAGAGTTCATCGTATCGGGAAGTGTAGATTAGACGGTGAGACTATGGGACGTCAAGACAGGTACCTGTAAGACCATGAGTGGTCACACTAATGTTGTATATGCTGTGGCTATATCCAGTGATTCAGAGTTCATCGTATCGGGAAGTGTAGATTAGACGGTGAGACTATGGGACGTCAAGACAGGTACCTGTAAGACCATGAGTGGTCACACTAATGTTGTATATGCTGTGGCTATATCCAGTGATTCAGAGTTAATCGTATCGGGAAGTGTAGATAAGACGGTGAGACTATGGGACGTCAAGACAGGTACCTGTAAGACCATGAGTGGTCACACACATTATGTATATGCTGTGGCAGTATCCAGTGATTCAGAGTTCATCGTATCGGGAAGTTATGATAAGACGGTGAGACTATGGGACGTCAAGACAGGTACCTGTAAGACCATGAGTGGTCACACACATTATGTATATGCTGTGGCTATATCCAGTGATTCAGAGTTAATCGTATCGGGAAGTGTAGATTAGACGGTGAGACTATGGGACGTCAAGACAGGTACCTGTAAGACCATGAGTGGTCACACTAGTTGTGTATATGCTGTGGCTATATCCAGTGATTCAGAGTTCATCGTATCGGGAAGTGTAGATTAGACGGTGAGACTATGGGACGTCAAGACAGGTACCTGTAAGACCATGAGTGGTCACACTAATTAGGTATTATCTGTGGCTATATCCAGTGATTCAGAGTTCATCGTATCGGGAAGTGTAGATTAGACGGTGAGACTATGGGACGTCAAGACAGGTACCTGTAAGACCATGAGTGGTCACACACATTATGTATATGCTGTGGCTATATCCAGTGATTCAGAGTTCATCGTATCGGGAAGTTAAGATAAGACGGTGAGACTATGGGACGTCAAGACAGGTACCTGTAAGACCATGAGTGGTCACACTAATTAGGTATTATCTGTGGCTATATCCAGTGATTCAGAGTTCATCGTATCGGGAAGTTATGATAAGACGGTGAGACTATGGGACGTCAAGACAGGTACCTGTAAGACCATGAGTGGTCACACACATTATGTATATGCTGTGGCTATATCCAGTGATTCAGAGTTCATCGTATCGGGAAGTGTAGATTAGACGGTGAGACTATGGGACGTCAAGACAGGTACCTGTAAGACCATGAGTGGTCACACTAGTTGTGTATATGCTGTGGCTATATCCAGTGATTCAGAGTTCATCGTATCGGGAAGTGTAGATTAGACGGTGAGACTATGGGACGTCAAGACAGGTACCTGTAAGACCATGAGTGGTCACACTAATTAGGTATTATCTGTGGCTATATCCAGTGATTCAGAGTTCATCGTATCGGGAAGTGTAGATTAGACGGTGAGACTATGGGACGTCAAGACAGGTACCTGTAAGACCATGAGTGGTCACACACATTATGTATATGCTGTGGCTATATCCAGTGATTCAGAGTTCATCGTATCGGGAAGTGTAGATTAGACGGTGAGACTATGGGACGTCAAGACAGGTACCTGTAAGACCATGAGTGGTCACACTAATGTTGTATATGCTGTGGCAGTATCCAGTGATTCAGAGTTCATCGTATCGGGAAGTGTAGATTAGACGGTGAGACTATGGGACGTCAAGACAGGTACCTGTAAGACCATGAGTGGTCACACACATTATGTATATGCTGTGGCTATATCCAGTGATTCAGAGTTAATCGTATCGGGAAGTTAAGATAAGACGGTGAGACTATGGGACGTCAAGACAGGTACCTGTAAGACCATGAGTGGTCACACACATTATGTATATGCTGTGGCTATATCCAGTGATTCAGAGTTCATCGTATCGGGAAGTGTAGATTAGACGGTGAGACTATGGGACGTCAAGACAGGTACCTGTAAGACCATGAGTGGTCACACACATTATGTATATGCTGTGGCAGTATCCAGTGATTCAGAGTTCATCGTATCGGGAAGTAGAGATTAGACGGTGAGACTATGGGACGTCAAGACAGGTACCTGTAAGACCATGAGTGGTCACACTAGTTATGTATATGCTGTGGCTATATCCAGTGATTCAGAGTTCATCGTATCGGGAAGTTATGATTAGACGGTGAGACTATGGGACGTCAAGACAGGTACCTGTAAGACCATGAGTGGTCACACTAATGTTGTATATGCTGTGGCTATATCCAGTGATTCAGAGTTCATCGTATCGGGAAGTGTAGATTAGACGGTGAGACTATGGGACGTCAAGACAGGTACCTGTAAGACCATGAGTGGTCACACTAATGTTGTATATGCTGTGGCTATATCCAGTGATTCAGAGTTCATCGTATCGGGAAGTTATGATAAGACGGTGAGACTATGGGACGTCAAGACAGGTACCTGTAAGACCATGAGTGGTCACACACATTATGTATATGCTGTGGCTATATCCAGTGATTCAGAGTTCATCGTATCGGGAAGTGTAGATAAGACGGTGAGACTATGGGACGTCAAGACAGGTACCTGTAAGACCATGAGTGGTCACACACATTATGTATATGCTGTGGCTATATCCAGTGATTCAGAGTTCATCGTATCGGGAAGTTATGACAAGACGGTGAGACTATGGGACGTCAAGACAGGTACCTGTAAGACCATGAGTGGTCACACTAATGTTGTATATGCTGTGGCTATATCCAGTGATTCAGAGTTCATCGTATCGGGAAGTGTAGATTAGACGGTGAGACTATGGGACGTCAAGACAGGTACCTGTAAGACCATGAGTGGTCACACTAATGTTGTATATGCTGTGGCTATATCCAGTGATTCAGAGTTCATCGTATCGGGAAGTGTAGATTAGACGGTGAGACTATGGGACGTCAAGACAGGTACCTGTAAGACCATGAGTGGTCACACACATTATGTATATGCTGTGGCTATATCCAGTGATTCAGAGTTCATCGTATCGGGAAGTGTAGATTAGACGGTGAGACTATGGGACGTCAAGACAGGTACCTGTAAGACCATGAGTGGTCACACTAATGTTGTATATGCTGTGGCTATATCCAGTGATTCAGAGTTCATCGTATCGGGAAGTGTAGATTAGACGGTGAGACTATGGGACGTCAAGACAGGTACCTGTAAGACCATGAGTGGTCACACTAGTTGTGTATATGCTGTGGCTATATCCAGTGATTCAGAGTTCATCGTATCGGGAAGTGTAGATAAGACGGTGAGACTATGGGACGTCAAGACAGGTACCTGTAAGACCATGAGTGGTCACACTAATGTTGTATATGCTGTGGCTATATCCAGTGATTCAGAGTTCATCGTATCGGGAAGTGTAGATTAGACGGTGAGACTATGGGACGTCAAGACAGGTACCTGTAAGACCATGAGTGGTCACACACATTATGTATATGCTGTGGCTATATCCAGTGATTCAGAGTTAATCGTATCGGGAAGTGTAGATTAGACGGTGAGACTATGGGACGTCAAGACAGGTACCTGTAAGACCATGAGTGGTCACACTAATGTTGTATATGCTGTGGCTATATCCAGTGATTCAGAGTTCATCGTATCGGGAAGTGTAGATTAGACGGTGAGACTATGGGACGTCAAGACAGGTACCTGTAAGACCATGAGTGGTCACACTAGTTGTGTATATGCTGTGGCTATATCCAGTGATTCAGAGTTCATCGTATCGGGAAGTGTAGATAAGACGGTGAGACTATGGGACGTCAAGACAGGTACCTGTAAGACCATGAGTGGTCACACTAATGTTGTATATGCTGTGGCTATATCCAGTGATTCAGAGTTCATCGTATCGGGAAGTGTAGATTAGACGGTGAGACTATGGGACGTCAAGACAGGTACCTGTAAGACCATGAGTGGTCACACACATTATGTATATGCTGTGGCTATATCCAGTGATTCAGAGTTAATCGTATCGGGAAGTGTAGATAAGACGGTGAGACTATGGGACGTCAAGACAGGTACCTGTAAGACCATGAGTGGTCACACTAATGTTGTATATGCTGTGGCAGTATCCAGTGATTCAGAGTTCATCGTATCGGGAAGTGTAGATTAGACGGTGAGACTATGGGACGTCAAGACAGGTACCTGTAAGACCATGAGTGGTCACACACATTATGTATATGCTGTGGCTATATCCAGTGATTCAGAGTTAATCGTATCGGGAAGTTAAGATAAGACGGTGAGACTATGGGACGTCAAGACAGGTACCTGTAAGACCATGAGTGGTCACACACATTATGTATATGCTGTGGCTATATCCAGTGATTCAGAGTTCATCGTATCGGGAAGTGTAGATTAGACGGTGAGACTATGGGACGTCAAGACAGGTACCTGTAAGACCATGAGTGGTCACACACATTATGTATATGCTGTGGCAGTATCCAGTGATTCAGAGTTCATCGTATCGGGAAGTAGAGATTAGACGGTGAGACTATGGGACGTCAAGACAGGTACCTGTAAGACCATGAGTGGTCACACTAATGTTGTATATGCTGTGGCTATATCCAGTGATTCAGAGTTCATCGTATCGGGAAGTTATGATAAGACGGTGAGACTATGGGACGTCAAGACAGGTACCTGTAAGACCATGAGTGGTCACACACATTATGTATATGCTGTGGCTATATCCAGTGATTCAGAGTTCATCGTATCGGGA